>UELU01147279.1:0-12733 GCA_900490025.1 Megastigmus dorsalis
TTTGTTGCTCAAGCCGTTATCGAGATACAACGGATACGCCAGTGTAAGACTTACACTAGTATAGCCATGTCTCTAATTTCTAACATATTTTAGGTATTGAAACTTTATATGTGGCGTATTTTGTTGCTAATTTGTTGCTTTAAGATGGTCTAATAAATAATATCAATTAAACAACCCTTAATAAAATACCGCTACCCCTACCGTGACTGAAAATTAAAAAATCTGAAATTATACAAACAGTGCATTATTGTAAGTCGAATATTTTGTTGCAAATTTGTTGCTCGCATTTATTCAGATAATATTAGTGCAAAACTGTTAAACAAACAAAATTTGATAGTATCTTATGATTTCTAAAGAATATGTGTCTCAATAGTACATATTGGAAGAGCTTTTCCTTCCAGAAATCGACCATTAAGTTTTGGGCTATCAACGAGTTTAGGACTTTGTTGCTCGCGTTTATTGAAATAATATTAGTGCCAAACTGTTAAACAAACCAAATTTGATAGTATCTTATAATTTCTAAAGCATATATGACTCAATATTACATTGTGGAAGAGCTTCTCGCTCGAAAAATGACAAAAATTAATGTTTAGGGCGATGAACGAGTCTACGAATTTGTTGCTCGCGTTATTAAGATAATATTAGTGCAAAATTGTTAGACAAACCAAATTTGATAGTATCTTATGATTTCTAGATATTAGCATATATGTCTAAATATTACATTGGTGGAAGACCTTTTCCTTCCAGAAATCGCTAAAAATTATTATTTTGGGCTATCAACGAGTTTAGGAATTTGTTGCTCACATTTATTAAGATAATTTTAGTGCAAAATAATTATAAAAATCAAGTTATGTAGATCTTATGATCTCTAAAGTATACATGTTTTTATAATAAAGTGGGAAGAGCTTTTCGCTCGAAAAACGACAATAATTAATATTTAAGGCAATGAACGAGTCTACGAATTTGTTGCTTGCGTTTATTGAGATAAAATAAGTGTAAAATAGATAAACAAACGAAATTTTATAGTATCCCATTATTTGTAAAAGTCACGTATCTCTATAGTACAGTGTGGACGAGCTTTTCGCTTGAAAAATCGATAAATATTAATATTAAGTCGACGAAAGATTCAACAGTTTTGCACTAATTTATCTTAAGAAACGCAAGCAACATATTCGTAAACTCGTTGATAGCCCAAAATATTAATTTCGTCGATTTCTGCAAGGAGTAGCTCTTCTACAATGTCCTATTGAGACATATATGCTTTACAAATTATAAGACACTAAAATATTCGGTTTGATTAAGAATTTTTCACTAATATTATCTTAAGAAACGCAAGCAACAAATTCGTAAACTCGTTGATAGCCCAAAATATTAATTTTTGTCGATTTCTGGAAGGAAAAGCTCTTCCACTATGTACTATTGAGACACATATTCTTTACAAATGATAAGATACTATTAAATTTGGTTTGCTTAACAATTTTGCACTAATATTATCTTAATAAACGCAAGCAACAAATTCATAAACTTGTTGATAGCCTAAAATATTAATTTTTGTCGATTTTTGGAAGGAAAAGATCTTTCCACTGTATTATAAAGACATGTATACTTTAATAATCATAAAATACTATTAAATTTGATTTGTTTAACAATTTCGCACTAATATTATCTTAATAAACTCAAGCAACAAATTACTAAACTCGTTGATAGCCCAAAATATTCGACTTACAATAATGCACTGTTTGTATAATTTCAGATTTTTTAATTTTCAGTCACGGTAGGGGTAGCGGTATTTTATTAAGGGTTGTTTAATTGATATTATTTATTAGACCATCTTAAAGTGACCAATTAGCAACAAAATACGCCACATATAAAGTTTCAATACCTAAAATATGTTAGAAATTAGAGACATCGCTATACTAGCGTAAGTCTTACACTGGCGTATCCATTGTATCTCGATAACGGCTTGAGCAACAAAATCCGTTTTTGCGTAACAAATTAGCAAAAATTAGCTACAAAATATGCAATGGGTTAGGTTTTGGGGAAATGAAGTGGCTCTACCAGCGCAATATACATTTTAAAAGTGGCCAAATTAGTGTCTCGTATCATGTACCAACTATATACAAAGTTCATATCAGAGGGTGCGTCTATATATAGACTTTCTGGCAGTCTAAAGGTTAATAAGGATACTTTTTCTGAAAATAGTTAGATTACAATTTAGATATAAAATAGACCATTAATTATTAATTTACATTAATATCTTAAATATATTTAGGTATCAATGGACTGCTGGAAATGCGGGTACACATTTTTGGCATGCACACACTGGTTTGCAAAAAATGGATGGCTTGTATGGAAGTATTGTGGTGCGGCAGCCACCTAGTAAAGATCCAAACAGTAATTTATATGATTATGATTTAACAACTCATGTCATTCTTATAAGTGATTGGATGCATGAAGATGCTGCAGAAAGATTTCCTGGACGATTGGCAGTTAACACTGGACAAGACCCTGAAACTGTACTTATCAACGGCAAAGGTCAATTCAGGGTATGTTATTATGTATAAGCATTTACATCCTATAAATACTTTGTATATTATGTTTAGTGTAGGAGTTATCCAATCATTTATGATTTAGATAAGTATATAATTTTAAACTCTAGCCAAAAAATCTAAAAGAAATTAAGTTTTGTAATAAGGTGATTTTAGGCCTGACATTTTCTGTTGATTTTAAATCCATGTATGATTTGAGTTTTAACGACTTTTTGTTACTTCAAACCGAAGCGCTATAATCATATCAAAGCGTTAAGTGCAAAATCACATGATTAACCAACTTAATTTTTTAAGTATAATAGCTTTTGGTCGGAACAGATTTTTAAAATCATAATGAAAACCGTATACACGCTTCCTTAAATCATTTATAAGATTACTTCTTGGTAATCATTTATAAAATTAGAATATAGAAGCTGAAACAAATTTCCAGAATAAAGAAATCTTGTTTTAAATACTATAACGGGCGAAACGACATCATGGGTATCTCCAAAAGATATGCAGGTCCGAAATCATTATTAAACATGGCGGATCCAAAATAGCGGCCGGAACAGAGAAATTTTCTCCGCTACCCGTAATTAGTGGATTTTTCGAGACTATAATTTCGATCTTATCTTGATCTTATAAATATAGGTAATTCGGTATAGTTGCTACTTATATGGGGAAGCTGCCTATGGAAACACCACATATCTATATAGATGAATGTACAATATATATATATATATTAGGATGTCCATTATTTACCAAGTTTTTTTAATATGGGATTGTCAGTTTGATATCGATACTTTGGCACAAAAAAAACAAGTTTTCTACTCTGGAGAGCTCTGTATATTAGCATTACACATGCCGTCGTGCATCGACTTTTTCCCATGCTACTTAAGTTTGCTAGATTTTCGGTCGCAATTTTGACATTTACGTTAATTCAGAAGTATCTTCAAATTTAAATTAATTGTTTTTAATACGATTGCGAATCTTGGACACAGAAAACAGTTTTGGGTTATAGAGGGGAGACATTTCTAGATGTCATTAAACTTGACTATTATTCGATGTAGAAATCTAGAAAAGGGGTCATTGGGATAGTTGCAATATTAGGAGCTGCTGACATCGCAAAATATTCTACACGTTGATTGTAATAATTTTTGGATCAAAAGTCTTAAAACGTTCAAAAGTTAAAATAAATCGTTTGACTAATTAAGAATGATAAAGTGGTTAGAAAATCGATAGTAAAAACTATTCATGAACAAACATATCAATAATCGTGATATAGACTACTGTATTAGTTTTATATTAAATTGTACATGATCTAAAATCAATCAATGCAAACCTAACAATAATAAATTCATGAAACCACTTTATGGAAAATACAAGAAATGTAAAATTAAGTTTCCTAAACTTCAAATAGCACAAGCCTGCATGCTAGAAGTAAATTAAACTTTTTTGGATTTCAATAGCATTTTTCAATGTATTTATTCGTGCTGCATCTGAATACGGCGGCCAAATTGTCGTATCACGTAAGGATTTTGAGATAACCTAACCATATTCAAGGTTATATTTTTACGCTAACTGATTTTTCGCACAAAATTCGGAAACCATCTAAAAGTACAACTAGTCACCCTAAAAACTCAGTTTTAATTTTTCAAAAACCTTATTTCGTTTTGGAAATATGTTCGATTTAAATTCATTATAATAGCGTTTCCTTTTCAACGTTATATAAGTTCCAAAATCCATAAATTTTTAAAACCACAAAAATCTTTAAAATAAAGAAGATTATTCACGAATGCGTGATTCGAAGCACACAACCTGAAAACCATAACCCAAAATCCCTATTCCAATGCACCTTTGAGCGCGTAATTTTAAGCAAATAATCTGCAAACTTTAACCCAAAGTCCCTAACCCAAAGCAGATAACCCTCGAGTACGTAATTATAAGCACATAATCTGTAAACTATAACATAAAGTGCCTAACCCACAGTAGATAACTCTCGAGTACGTAGTTTTAAGCACATAACCTAAAAAACCATAACCTAAAGCCCCTAACCCAAAGCCGATAACCCTCAAGTGCGTAATTTTAAGCGGATAACACAAGGTCCCTAATCCAAAGCAGATCACCCTCGAGTGCGTAATCTTAAGCACAAAAACTGAAAACCATAACTCACTGCCCGCCACCCAAAGCAGATCAACTTCGAGTTCGTAATATTAAGCACATAATCAGCAAACTATAATCCAAAGTCCCTAACTCATAGTAGATAACACTCGAGTGCGTAGTTTTAAGCGCATAACCTGAAAACCATAATCAAAAGCACCTCACCGAAAGCAGATCACCCTCGAGTTCGTAATATTAAGCACATAACCTGAAAACTATAACTCCAAACCCCTAAACCAAAGCAGATAACCTACGATTGCGTAATTTTAAGCACATAAACTGAAAACCATAACCCAAAGCCCCCAACTCAAAGCAGATCACACCCGAGTGCGTAGTTTTAAGCGCATAACCTGAAAACCATAATCCAAAGCACCTCACCGAAAGCCGATCACCTGCGAGTGCGTTATTTTATGAATTTAATCTGCAAATCATAAGTTAAAGTCCCTAACCGAAATCAGATCACCCTCGAGGGCATACTTTAAGCACATAACCTGAAAACCATAACCCAAAGCCCGTAACCCAAAGCAGATTACCCTCAAGTACACCATTTTAAGCACATAACCCGAAAACCATAACCCAAAACCCCTAACTCGAAGCAGTTCTCCTATGAGCGCGTAATTTTAAGCACCTAATCTACAAACTCTAACCCAAAGTCCCTAACCCTCAAGCGTGTAATTTTATGCGGATAACGCAACGCTCCTAATCCAAAGCAGATTACCCTCGAGTGCGTAATCTTAAGAACAAAAACTGAAATCCATAAGCCAAAGCACCTCACCAAAAACAGATGACCCTCGAGCACATAATTTTAAGCACATAACCTGAAAGCCATAACTTAAAACCCCTAACCCAAAGCAGATAACCATCGAGTACGTAATTTCAATCGCAAAGACGGAAAACCGTAACCTACAGCCCCTAACCCAAAGCCGTTAATCACATAATCTGCAAACTATAACCCTAAGTGCCTAAGCCAAAGCAGATCACCCTCCAGTGCGTACTTTTAAGCACACAATCTCAAAACGATAACCCAAACCCCCTAATTAAAAGCTAATCTATTTCATTTCGATATCCTTCCACTATTATATTTAAATTATCGAGTCTGCTGCTCAATCGAGAGGTCAGCTCTGTCAAATAACTTCTATCTGACCTATTCGTTCTAGGTTTTCTAGATCAACAGCATCCTCGGGCTGTTGAAGGACTGCAAAATTACATAATCGCTTATTTTCTACGTCGTAATGATCCTCGTTGGTGGGATTATAACCGATTCCGGGAGGACCGCGAGTACCTTTACTCTGACCAAGATTACATCCGAACACGTCAACGCTCATTTTTCTAATGATTGCCTTACTCGCGAATCTTTGATATATATAACCTGCTTCGCGAAGCTCTTCGATTATCGAATGGATTTCATTCGTATGACTCTGATTTGCAGCTGATCTAAAATCAACAGTGGTTCTATTAGCGATTTTATATCGAGGTAATGATCCACCTCCTTGTGTCAAGAATTCTCCTGTAGTTGGCTTCCTGGTAATCATAAACATTGGACCAACAATCTTATTGAATTTATTGCTATTGTGAGCTCAAACAGTCTCATCCTTGTTATATCTTTTCTTGTGAGCACTCGATACTTCTAGAATTTTGAGATAGATTTTGAGATCGATGGAAGTGATTTCGCTTTGATTAGGTTGTTTCGTAATTAGTAGCTTCATCACCTTCAAAATAGATAGGTGTATTTTTAATGACAAATGTCTCGTTTTTTTTTACGTACTCCATAAACTTTATCTAAGTACTCTAATATATTTATTTAGCGATACATCATCCTCTTCATCACTAGCAGCTGTTTCAAACGAAGTTCCGCGATTCAGTATAGTATCTTACTGCAGATCACTTTGGCTGTTCCTGCTAACTTCAAAATTTTCAGCAGCGGAAGACTCATCGAATTTATAAATGTTAAGAATCTAGGGCGATTTTTAGCAAAAGTCTCATCGAGTTTTTTATTGAGATTATGAAGAACGATAGGGCGACTTTTCTTTGTCTTGGTAACGATATCCTGGAGAGGATAGATTATCGGCTTGAAAGTTTCATTAAAAATCTTATCAGTGGTAACTCTTCCAAACTTTAATACACTGTACTTGCGTTTAATCATATCGAGGGCCTTCACGAGTTCACTAAACACATTCTTCTCTCGTTGTAAATCATTCATGTTAGCCCTTCAACGTTTAACGACAGACTGTCCTTGGACTTAAACAGATGATATATTTATAGTAAAGCAATCGAAACTCTTTCGATATCTGCCATCGTTCTCTGCTCTATCTTTGTCAATGATCATAAATCCGCAATTGTCACCTCTCCAACATTTTAAACATAATCGTTAACGTGATCCTTGTACAAGTGTTTAAAATTCTCATCATTTTGCCGGAATATTGCCAACAGAGTAACATTATCCCTGACTAGATGGTTAGGAAATCAGGCATACGTCTTACAAAAGTAGAAACGGTGTACAGTCTTATGCCTACCCATGCAGAAGAAAGCTCTAACGTTGTTTTGCTTCTCGCAAGCGATGTCGTCAAATATCATGATTGAATTCGGAAGCCCATTTTCCGGAGTGATTCAGAGATATCAAATAAACATACACGTTCTCGAATCGGACACCATTGGGATGGGTAATGAGAGCGAGTAAGCTATTCTTTCCATGGACCACTGAAGACAGTTCGTATACTGTTCAGCAGTAAACCTCCGTATCGCTTGGCTTTTCGCGGTACGATATCTAGACTACCACTGACTATTTAGCTATAAATAGGGCTCTTATATACCTGCGAGCATCAGTCTGTAACCGAGGGATTTTCGGGAATCGGGAATTTAGAGTTCAGGTGTCTACAAAAATGATTCAGGCCAATTGATGTTAACTACTATTTATTTCTAATATTAATTATAATAAAATATAAACTCGGCTCGTCAGTCCGTGGAGAGTATATGAGCCTGAAACAATGAAACGGCGTTCAATAATACGATTACGATTATGCTAGACGTGGGTGTGTCGGTGTGTGTGTGGGTTTACATTGAGCTGCCCATCGCTATCACTGACATTTACAATATGAATAACTACGGTCGGTGACTACGCCTGCTTCCTTCACGACGGAGCGCCGATCGTGGGGGACGCAGGGGCCGCTGGATTGAGTAACTACCAGAGCGCCGATCGTGGGGGACGCAGAGGCCGCTGGATTGAGTAACTACCGGAGCGCCGAGTAGTTACTCCATCCTCTGGCACGGAACGCGTATGGCCAGGTGGGTGTGTGCGAGTGTCGGCCTGTCCTCTTCAGGGCGGAGCTCCTACCGGGGAAAGGCCCAGGTTGGCAAAGTCCGAGAGTCCGGAGCACCAGGAGGCTCTCTCGCTTCAGCCCTCTTCGGCGGTGTCGCGGGGGCACGTAACGCGTCGCGATCGGGTCAGGACCCTTCGTCTTGACTACGGAGCGCCAATAATCAAGCCGAGGGGCCGAGTTCCTGCCGAGTTCAGTTTTTGTGCTTAAGATTACGCACTCGAGGGTGATCTGCTTTGGATTAGAGACCTTGTGTTAGCCGCTTAAAATTACGCACTTGAGGGTTATCGGCTTTGGGTTAGGAGCTTTAGGTTATGGTTTTTAGGTTATGTGCTTTAAACTACGTACTCGAGAGTTATCTACTGTGGGTTAGGCACTTTATGTTATAGTTTACAGATTATGTGCTTATAATTACGCACTCGAGGGTTATCTGCTTTGGGTTAGGGACTTTGGGTTAAAGTTTGCAGATTATTTGCTTAAAATTACGCGCTCGAAGGTGCATTGGAATAGGGATTTTGGGTTATGGTTTTCAGGTTGTGAGCTTCAAATCACGCATTCGTGAATAATCTTCTTTATTTTAAAGATTTTAGTGGTTTTAAGAATTTATGGATTTTGGAACTTATGTAACGTTGAAAAGAAAACGCTATTATAATGAATTTAAATCGAACATATTTCCAAAACGAAGTAAGGTTTTTGAAAAATTGGTAGCACGATACTATCCTCCAATCGATCTTTCATCAAGTAAAATTGCAACTAGAGTTACGGATCAAGATGTTTTTGAAGAATTCAAGATCGATCTTTTGAGAATTGAGTGGCTCATGCCCTACATACAGCTCTCTAAAGAGTACAGGATGCGCCAGTTTCGTCATATCGAAAAAATAAGCCAATTACGATGAGTTTTCGGTCGTGGGAGTTGTACTACCAACTTTTTCGAGACATGTATGGACTGTGAGAACTTCTAATAAGCTAGAAAAGCCACGATGCGTCAGTCAGTCGTCGTACAGGATTTTATACTAATCGAAAGGGAGTAACGACAGTCAATGTTAGTCAGTTCGATCACTGCAACATCAGCAACCTAAAACTATTTCTCAATTCGCAATGCTATCCATATGGAAACATGAATTTGGATGTCGTGAAAAATCAATACTATTTATACTATTCTGTACGGCATGTACGCAAACTTCCAACACGCATGGACTATGGAACTAACTGTGGAAAAGCTACTGATCCAATGCTTAAAAATCATTCACTGAAAAACGCTCCCGTAGACGTTCATCTCGAATTTGATACTAAGCAAAATTTTCCTGCTGACGCAACCGTTTACTGTTTAATTATATTCGATCAGATTGTCGAGTACAACGCCGTAAGTGTCGATGCCAAGAAACTCATCTAAACTAGGGGGAAGATGACATAAGAGAGCGCCAAAGCGGAGTGAAGCTCATTCTTGCTCGACATCTTGTGGACATGCAACGATTCAAGAAGACGGGACAAAACTTCGTCTTGAAAGAGGTGGCTGTAATTTCAATCCACGACTATACCGATCCTATAGTGTTTATCTTCAAAGGGCCATTTCCTTGGAAAAATTAATTCAACAAGTACAAACGTGAAAATCTCGGGCTTGAACTTTATTATCACGGCTTGTCCTGGGATTCCGGCGATCACGAATATACCGAAATTGGAAAGATACTTTGAGATGCTCTACAGAATGCGACAAGCATCTACGTGATCGGTAAGGCAAAAAAGAAGTGGTTGGAACATTTATATTTCAAAGTATCACAGAATTCGGTTGTCCAGAATTTGATCATCCTACATTAGTGACTGTATGCAACAATCACAAAGCAGCATAAAAAGCTACATGTGTACTCCAAAACATAAGCTAATTAAACTTTTCTACTCTCTCTGTTCTGAGATGGAATGTCCGATTAAGTATAACACAGCTTTTAGCCTCCTTTGATCAACTGATCACCAGGGTCAGAGTAATTCAGGCTACCCGACTCTTGACGAAAAAGAGAATAGTTCACAATGGAAAAAATTGATTCAAAAGTTTTCAACTAATATTTACTCATTATCCGAGAAGAAAGACTATAAAAGGCTCTAAGTAGTAGCAGATCCTTGGCCGATTCTGACTCAGCAATGGATTCCTGCAAAAAGACCTGTTGGTACGAATGCAGGTCTGGACCTGAGTTGCGCTTCTGTGCACATAATGCCATGAATCGTTAGATGCTTGAGCGAAGAGGCAATGATGAATCCATAGCCTTCGTGTACATCTGAATGCAAAATATTAAGTATGTGTATGCAAAATGAATAATTAAATGCAAAATATTAAATATGAATAAAAAAAAATTTAATTACATTATTTGTCTCTACTTTATTTCAAAGCTTATCGAAATAAATCTTTACTCGATGCATAAAATCAAAAATATACTCTAATATTAAAGAAAATATAACACTTAAAAGTTATTGAAATTGTCATAGTGTTTAATATTGTAATAAATATGCATAAAAGTTATTGAAACTTACATAATATTATAACAAACATACTATTCGAAGTTTTCGCAGGAGACCGAGTTTTTGATCTGAACATTTTAAATTTGGTGACCAGAAAACGTTGCTCAGGGGATATAGGGAGGTGCGATTCCACGTTATGCACCACTTTTGTCTCAGCGGAGGCGGCAGCAGGTAGCAGGAGGCGACTACGAACTCGGCCACACGGCAGCGGGCGGCCTGGCTCATGCATGGACGGCTCACGCTAACTGCTATGCCGTTTCTGGCTCAATGCAACTTCTAACTCAGCGTGATGAGGGGAAGAGGGGGAGGGAGGGGGGAGATATGCCACTTCTGTCTCCGCAGCAGGATGAGCCAAAATCCAATGCCTGTCCTCACTGCCTCTTCTAGATCTGCGGGAGAAGGGGGAGAGAGATACAGCTTCTGACTTATCCGTAACAGGATGAGCCAGAAAGACTAGGTTGGTTCTGGCTTACTCGGAGGCAGTAAGTTTGTGTTGCATGTTAAGTAATATTAAGCAGAAGTCTTGGTGACAAATATAGCAAGATTTGGAATATGCACTCAAATCAGTGTATTGAATGTCATTATTATGTATATAGGAATTGCCCAAATTTGTATTCACATTGGATTTAAAAATCATATCTGTGTGCTAGCAAGCAACTTTCTTTTATCAATTGTGATTTTGTGAGAAACATGTGTATTTTAATATTATCAAAATTATGAATAGTTTAGTAGGCTAGGATTTTTGACTCGACGATTATTTTGAACGTAAAGCAATTTTATTCATTATTACTTATGTATAAAAAAGTGCCTAAATTCTTTACATTACGATCTATTACATATAGTTTGATGTTTGCTTGTTGATTTGAATTATTGTGCCAGTTCATTTCATTGATTTATTAGTGCATATGTGTATAAATATTCTTATATTAATATATGCATAGTATTGTATATTCATATTACATGTTAAAGTGATTTTAAATGAAAGTGCTTTCAGTAAAATTATATAAAAATTTTGAATGTATACTCAAATCGGCATTTTTATATGTTGACTTGATATATGAAAATTATTGCCAGTTAATTCCTCGTAAAATGATCTTGAAGTCTAAGTGGCTTGATGCTTCTACGTAGGTTCAAATTAATACGCCAGCTGCATTTGTTATTTTGTGAGAAACATGTGCATTTTATTGTTAACTAAACTGTGAACAATCCGATAGTCTAGGGTGTTGTTGGACGTGATATATCAAAGTGCGATTGTTAGTCTCTTATGCAACCTATTTCAGTGACTGTTTGTATAATGATTTTGATAGTATATGAAAGTGATTTTCAATCGAACTAACAGATATGAAGTACAAAGTGTGTGTGCATGTATAAAAAATCCAAGAATATGGACAATTTTAAAGAAAATATTTTAATTGGCTTTTTGCAGTCTTGCTCAGGCCATGATTAGGTAGCTGGGACAAATTTTTAAAGTGAAATTAAGTCCAGCAAACACGCATGAAGTATGAAGCGTTAGCATGCATATAAGAATTTCATAACTTTGAATTTGGACACAACTTTAATGTATTAAAAGTTTCAATATTATGCGTACGAAAAATACTTAAATTTTGTACGTATTAATCTAGAACTCTTAAGGCAAAATGGCTTGTTGCCTATCTGTGGGTTCAAATTTTTTGCCAACTTCGATAATTAAGAAGTTTCAGATATGATTTATTAGTGAGATGTGAGTAAGCCTATTTTGATACGAAACTGTGGACTAATGTTATAGGAGGACGCAAGTAAATGCATAGCAAATAAGTGAACGCAGATAATGCGGGGAAATATAAAAGAATTCAAGTCAATTTCGTTAAAATCAGTGAAAAACTCAAGATTTCATCCAGTATCTAGTAGTAAAAATTAAAAAAAAAATACTTTTTTTATATTTTCCGCTTCACAGAGAAGACATTTTTTACTCAAAAAAGTTTTATTCAAATACTTCAGAGTTTAAAGATTCTTTGTGTTGAAGTCGATTTTATCGAATTCGTGCGAAGTTTGACCATGGGCCGCTATTGACGTCCTTCTTTAATATGATTTTAATTTAATTATGTGTCTACATTATATTAATTTGCGTGATGTGTTATGTGAGTGTTTCTGTAAAAATCCCCTTAATACTGTAAAAAATATTGCGAGATATTTTTTTTTTTTTATCAATAATTGGAATCGCATTATATCAACACTTGATTTCAT
>UELU01147280.1:6115-17946 GCA_900490025.1 Megastigmus dorsalis
TTTGATTTAAGAGTTCAAGCTTACATAAAGTTTACTGCAACCTTTCTTAATTGCTTTCTTGGAAGATTGCAGTATGGCTTTTAGAAACATTTCATGTAAGGTTCCCGCAAGCTTTCGGCAAGGTTTTATGGAAAGTTTCGCGATCTTCCATCTGGAACTTTACGTGCTAAATTCCGTTAAGCTTACGGGAAGCTTACCAGAAAGCATGCAATGTAAGCTTACTGAAACTTTTATTTATATTGCAGAAAGGTTACGGGATTCTTCCAGTGTAATATTCCTTGAAACTTTCGCTGGGAAGCTTTCATGCTATGTGGGTAACTGTGGAAATCAGTACCAAGCTACTTTAATCAGTTATTATCTCAATTTTAAGATATTCATTGTACCTACATCATTGGATAAATCGATTAACGATATAATTTGTATTTTAAAATTTTTTTTTAATTGTATCTCAACTAAACATTGAAATTTTTTAATGATTTTAATAAAGCGTCAACTGTATTGTGGGTCAACATTGCTCAAACGTCTCATAAATAAATTATGTCTAATTGGAAAGAAAGCAAAGAAAACAAATTATTAAAAATGCCAAAATGCAATATTTTGCAATATCATGTATGTCAATTCTGTGATTTATTTTGTAGACATAGATCTTATATAAATGCATAAAATATTTACCAAGGATGGCTCTTAAATAGATTTTTTCACCATTTTCTTCAAAAATTACCAATGAATTTTTTAATAATATGCATAATCCCATAATAAATCTTACACTTTTTTCATTTCAGTTTTTGCATAAAATATGGATAATTTTGATGCAACTGACCAATGTTGCAATTGCTCCAAAAAAAAATCTGAGAAAGACAGCCACACAAATAAAGATTATTAACCCTTAGAGTCACAGCTTTTTTTGGAGATCGATAGCATAAATTTGGACTTATATTTTTTATCTGAGTGTACTTTTAAGCAATTTAAGATTTTTTTCGAATTTTTAGACCCATTATTTACCGAGAACCTAAGTGTCCTCTACACTGGACATTGTGACGCAAAGACTAGAGATGAAAGAATGTAGGAAATATAAACAAATTTATATCATAATTGATTAAAGTAACGTTTATTTATTAAATTATAAATATTACTTAGAAAAATCTTAATTAAGTTCAATATTTAGATGTACACTGATGATATTTCGCAAAAACATACTCATTTTTCTCAATATATAAATATATAAATTAACTTAACACTTTGAACATTGAATGTTATTTGCTACAAGTAAATAAATATATAATGAAATAAATACAATTTTTTATCATTATGATTAATTTAAAAAATATTAATTAAAATATAATTAATATCTAAAATATGTAATTACATTGAAACAATTTTATTTCTGCAGATGAAATTCTGCAAAACAATTCTTATTTCTCGCAATACATAAATAAACTTTACATTTTGAGCATTGAACGAAAGTTTTAGATTTGCATGAGATATTCTTACATCTTCCAGCTAAAAATGGAGGTTTGGAAAATCTGTTTACCCGAATCGTTCCAATATCATGTATTTGCTTTGCAGAAAGCCATTCAAATAACGAAAAAGAACTGAAGTAGTTATCAAAACATAATCGACAATTACGTTGATCTATTCTTTCTGATAACTGCATTACAAAAGCTGTTGACTGACCAAATTTACTAAATTCTGGTCTTAGTTCTGTAGACGATCCTTGATAAATAATAAAATCATAAACCAAACAACTAGTACCACAAATGAGATATAATTTGATACCCCATTTTTTCGGTTTATTAGGCATATACTGTTTAGACTGACAAGTGCCTTTGAAGGGAACCATTTGTTCATCAACGCTTAGTGAGGGCTCAATAGGTAAAGCTAAACAGCGTTTTCGAATCTCATTAAAAAGAGGCCGAATTTTCCACATTATATCTGAATCATTGGGATCCCTTTCAACACAAAAGTGAATATTATTGCGTAGTTTAGAGTACCTATTAAACGTCATATTTTCAGTAACTACTTGAATAGAAAACTTTGGATCCCAATACATCCTAAGTCTTGGGTATTGTGTATTTCCAATAATGAGACTTATACCAATAAATATTTTTATTTCTCTCATATCTGTAGGCTTAAAATTTGGTACATTATTGCGTACAGCGTAAAGGTTGGTGTTGTAAACCATAGTTTCCAAAATATTATCCGTAATGTACTCTGAAAAATATGCTATTGGCTCTAATATATTTATATCACTTCTACTTACCTTTTCATAGAAATCCACATTTGACTTCTCAAATATGACTTCTCTTCATTTAATATCGATTTTTTCAGTATACGTAATATTTGCTTCGGAATCACTTTGAATTGGATCACCTGGAATTGCATCTAAAATTTCTTTTCTGCAAAATCTTTTTCGTCGTCTGACATTCCAATATCAGAAATATTTCCGTCATTAATTAAATCGAGAACACTGACATTTATTATTTTGCTATTTCGAAGTCTCATTCTTGTATACTGAAAAAGTGTGCGCCCCGTGGCGCTACAAAGTGATTTATCAGAGCACTGCTATTCACTAACATCGAGTTACTACTAATCGAGCCTAGATTTGAGCCGACTATATAAATTTCCAATAACTGCGGGGCTGAGCGCGCTACGTCAACATTGCTATGAATTGACTCGAAACGTTGAATGTTTACAACTCAACAAGCTACAACTCAACTCTGCTTTGTTTGTAGCAGTCGTTTGATCACTTTTTCATATACATTTAATTTTCACTCAATGAAAGTAAAATATTAACAACCATCAATGACATTTTTATTCACGAACTTCGAAAATTACACAAAGAATTACACACGAAGTGATAATGTTATTTGAGATAATTATTATATCTGGCTAATACCCCGCATTTCTAGTAAGAACTTTTAACTTTAGAAAAAGGTAAATTTTTTTTAGGAATTTACTAGTTCCTTCAATTGAAATTGCGTAGAATCACAATGTCCTCCTGAGAGGACACATGTTTAATGATGCACAGTATTCATGAGATTAATCGAATTGATCGATCTATAATTTTTATGGCTTTCTATTAGTATCATTTAACAAGTACTACGAGATATTAGAGAAAAATAAAAAATTTCTATGAAAAGGAGTGGCTATTTTGAACTAATTAGTACGAATGTAAATGACTCACATTCGATATATCACTTCTCTATAATATAAACATATAAAGTAAAGATTGTTTAATAAATCTATGTAGTTTGGAGATTAAATCTAGTCTATATTTAATTTTATTAATTTTTTAAATGTTGTCCTCTGTACAGGACACTGTGACTCTAAGGGTTAATTTAGAGAGTGAAGTTGAAGCTGTTCTTGAGCAATTAAATTATATAGATAATGTCAGTGTTGGATCTAAACTTTGTGATAAATGTAGAAGACTTGTTTTTTTGGCACAAAAAAATCTAAAGTTGATGAGCAACCATCAAGTTGTGATCAAAGTCAGCCAATGATTTCTCAGGAAGTAACTAGCTCACAGAGTTCGGGAAGTGTTTTCGAGGTAAAATTAAACATTCCTAAAGAAATAAAACCTACTATTGAGCTACCCCTTAAAAGAACTTTTACCTCTCATAGCGTGTGCTGTGTCTGTAAAGACTCAAATAATTTGATTCTTGTGCCATTGAATGCAAGATTACAATGTTTCAATGAATTGAAAATTTTGATTCCAAATGGCAATCGCGTTTGTTCTAAACATCTAATCAAAAATCGATTTTTCCAAGATGAATTAAAATTGGTACAAGTATACTGTAACATAAGTTTTTTAACTGCAGATGAAATATGTTTATTTCTATATGAAATATCAGACGTAACGTCGCAAACATTCTTAGATAAAATTAAATCATCAGAGCTTCACGAGAAACAATTATTTTCTTTTACAAGTGTCTCTGATAATCAATTGCAAGAGTTGAGTAGATTGTTAGTTTCCATGAGATCATCACATTCTAGGGACGTTACACAAGCTTTGGTAATATTTTTATTCAAACTACGGACTGGATCATCGAATAATTTTATTTCGTCTATTTTTGGAATAGATAACGAAATAAAAGTCTCAGATTTTTGCGAATCGGTAATTAATTCATTTGGAAAAGATATCTTGCCCATATACTTTGGAGTAAAAAGTATCTCAAGGGAAGAATTAATTCGTGATCATACTTCTATTTGTGTGAAAAAACTTTTTAATTTAACGAACGTGCTTGCTTTGGTATTCGATTGGACTTATTTACGTCACCAAAAAAGTAAAAATAATGACTATCAACGGAAGTCATATTCAGGTCACAAGAAATATCCTTTGGTTAAGCCATTCACTATTTGCACTACAAACGGGTTCGTCGTAGATGTTCCTGGTCCGTTCTTAGCTACAGAAAACGACGCAAGTATTATGAAAAAAGTGATGCAAGATCCGAATGGTGTTAGAACTATCATGAGAAAAGGTGATGTTTGCATTGTGGACAGGGGCTTCAGGGATGTGGTAGCTTATTTAGAAAGTCTTGGTTTTAGGGTTCTTATGCCCGCCTTGAAAGGAAAAAGGCCCAACTTGACAACATCTGAATCAAATGAATCTCGTTATGTTCACGGTATTCTCGGAAAAAATTTAAACTTCTTCATCAGTAGTTGGATAATGAGCTTCTACCAAAAGCTTGTGCATATTGTAGAATCGCATGTTTTCTTAACAATCGTTTTGGAAACCGTTTAAACAGTGATAAAGATAACAATGGATTGCAAGACATAATTATTGAAAGAATGCTGAAATGTAATCAAGATGAAAATACTTTGGCATCAGAAGTTGAGACAGCCAGATGGTCTAGAAGATCCACTACTACGACTAAACTGACATCAGATGACATAACTGACTTTCCGGAGATGACTGAAAGGAATTTAAAAATTTTTTTCAGGCACCTATCAAATAGGTCAAGCCGTCTATTATCTGGCTGAATTAATGGATGATAATCAAAATATCAATTTGGAGTATGTTAAGTTAAAACCAAATATTATCAAAGTATTAGTAAGGTTCAGGCACAGAAATAGTAAGACCTACAAGTGCTACGTTGAATACAAGCCTAATTCAATCGGATGGCTTACGAACTGTAGGCTCTTGCTCGCATATCGCAGCAGGTATATACTATCTCAGTAATGCTAGATATCAATCGAAAATTATTAGACCATCAAAAATTATTTCTGATATGTTTTCCACCATGGATATTGATCCAGTTATAAGTTCTTGTAAATTTTAATTGATGTGAATTTATCACATTTACATTGAAAATATGTAATTATCTTATTATTTCATGAACATATTGAATACACGTATTTATATTTTTTTATATCTATTATTCTAATTTCTACTATAATTATATACTTACTTAAAGATATTACTTTATTATAATAATTAATAATTTCAAAATGATACGAAGTGTTTCTGTACTTGAACTTGGCTGAATAGGCTCTTTGCAGTTACAGGGAAGTAATACTTGACTTTATGAACTTTTAGGAGTTAGGAAAAATTTCTAGACTACTTTTTGGTATTCTTGCATACAGGAAAAGGGTCCTAGAGTATTTTTAGGTGTTCTAGTACCTACTGAAGTATCTAATTTTGGGATTATGTGCTAAAACATGGGAAAAACGCGAAATAACGGTTTTTTCAATTTTTAAGCATGTTCCGGTTAAAATATGATAATTTAAATACATGCGTTCGAAAGTACGGGAAAAAACACGTAAAAAATGATTATTTAGATGTTAGCCAAACATGATCTTCATAGCCTAAAAAATCATTGAAACTTTCAATAATTTTTTCAGACTCTGATTTTTATACAAAAAATCTGAAAAAAATCAGGCTATTTTGTAGCAAAAAATCTGATATACATGAATTTTTTCAGAATTTTTGGAGCAAACAGTAAAGCAGGAGAAATTATTTCCCAAAAAAAACGGTTTTTACGATTGTGGCACTCTATTGCCAACTAGGGGTCTGAAAATTTAGGTAAGAGAGCTTCCAAATATGCTCATTCGAATGGCTAATCCCCGATAACGATTCACTCTTAGGCAATTTTAACATTGTTAACCCGCTATAGCATTTGGTTATTAGTTTTTTAGTTTTATTTTAGTTATAATTTTGTAAACCGGACTGGCGAACAGGAAGAAATTCCTCTGCTGGGTTACTTCTGTAATGTACTTGTACTATTATTACTGTGTAATTTAATGTACTGTTCTCTGGTTAAATAAATAAATAAAATAAACTTGCTTATCTGCTTCGATGCTACAGGAAAGACGATTCTATTGAAATTAAGCTCGTTTACGAATTATTTGTATAGATCTACTCAATTTGAATTGTGTTCCTGTGGATGTAAAGCAGAAAGTACTGCCCATTTAAAACATTGGTCGACATTATTTTGTACATTGATGCAAGCGTGTTTTTTGGCAATGGCATCCGGTAGTGGAATATAGGAGTTTCCTTTCAACTCGTCTAACTTATTGATGTAGATAGCGAGACTTAAAATTTGTTACAGTGTCCATACCGAATCTTTATCTTCAAATTCCTCTATTTGTCTTTGCAGAGGTTGCTTCAGAATTGAGCCTGAATATCTGCAAAAATATGGAAAAATTCTCTCTCTTACCCAATATGATCTCCAACAGCTGCACCTCGGATTTGCTACGGGCTCCCTCTAGCAGCAGGCTTCTTAGATGCACTCTCTCACCCTCTAGAAGATACCTTGTAGTTGGAGGAATCCTCTGTAATGCTCTCTCTCTCCAACAGCTGCACCTCGGATCTGCTACGGGTAACCTCGACTCAATTTCGGAATCCTCTGTCTCTCTCCAACAGCTGCACCTCGGATCTGCTGCGGGTTCCCTCGACTCGAACCTGCGAAATGACGGATTCCTCCAGCCGCAGGCTCCTTATATCTTCTGGAACCTCTTCCCTCCCTGACGAACTCTCAGTTATGATCATCCAGCACGGCTCGACACATCATACTGAGACTTCACACACATGAATTGACTTAATATTTGTAGACGATAACGACACGGTACTTGACTATGGGAATAGTCTTGACCCATTATGCAGCAAGCACAACATCATCGATGTTAACATTGACATTCACGTTTCATCTCATCCTAAAGAGACTTTCAGCTTTAGAAGCTATAATAAGATAACCCCGGTTGAACTCAATGAGTTCTTGTGCTGCTGCCAATGGTCGGCTTTTCCCACAAATACTTTAGAGTCTGACTTTGACATAAATAGGGCGCTTGAATGTCTGAGCGCTAATCTATTGGAAGCTATTAATAAACTTGCTCCTTTGAAAACTGTAACTCCTCGTAGAGGGAAAGCTCCATGGATTGGCGCTGAGCTTCAGCTACTCATAGACAAACGCAACGTTACGCATAGACGGTACAAAAGGACCGGGAGTGCCGTGCTCCTGGATGAATTTCTTCGTTTACGCTACGAGGTTGAGATTTGTATGGATCAAGAGCGTACCTCCTATCTCAGTAATCAACTTTCTGACGCTCTTGATCAAAGGAAAGATATTTGGAGGGAAATGCGTAATCTCGGCCTCTTGCCCAAAAGCACAGAGGAGCTGCATGGTTTCACCCCGGAGGAGCTGAACTCACACTTTGCGGGTGTGTCAGTCGCGCCCCATGAAAATATACATAATGCAATGGATGTCATACAGACGGCATCTGATGATGGTTTTTCTTTTCAACCAGTTTACTTTCCAGATGTAGTTCTCGCCATGTCTCATTTTACATCGCAGGCGAGGGGTGCGGATGACATACCGCAGAGTGTTATAGTGAAGTCCCTGCCAGTGTTGGGGAATTATATAGTTGATTTATTCAACTCCTCCTTTGCTCAGGTAGTCTTCCCGAGTACCTGGAAGCAGGCACAGTTAGTGGCTTTAAAAAAGATTTCAACTCCATCCTCGATTTTAGACTTTCGTCCTATTGCCCTACTGTGTTTTCTTTCCAAGGTGTTTGAGAAGATTGCACACTCCCAGATTACCAGCTATCTCTCCAGGGCGGGCATTCTCGATCGTTTTCAGGCAGGGTTCAGACAGCATCACAGTACAGAGACAGCCCTGCTTAAGCTAACTGATGACATACGTTTAGGCATTGATAGAAGGATGATAACCTTGCTGTTGCTCTTTGACTTCAGTAAGGCGTTTGACACCATCTCGCCTTCGAGACTGTTGAGCAAATTGCGCGATTTCGGGTTCTCGAGGACCGCACGTCTGTGGATTAAATCGTAGTTTCAAGGCCGCACGCAGCGCGTTTTATCTAAGGATGGTTGTTCCTCGTGGGTTGAGACCAATTTGAGTGTGCCACAGAGGTCGGTCCTCAGGCCTTTGTTCTTCAGTCTCTACATCAATGACCTTAAAGACCTTTTTGACCGTGGGGCGGTCAAGCACATATTATATACCGATGACCTCCAGATTTATCTGCAAATTCCTGCAGATAAACTTCTGGGGGGCATAGCTCGCCTGTCTGAAGCTGCACGGTTGGTGTCGAAGTGGGCTTGTCTCTCTGTCTGAATACTGGCAAGACCAAAGCAATTTTATTTGGTTCTAAAAAATATATTAATGATTTGGTGAAAATGGGATTGCCAGACATTGATATGGGGAGAGAGGTGCTTGTGCTTTTTTCCGACGCCGCCGCGAGTCTCGGTGTTACATTAGATAGTAAATTAACGTGGAAACCGCAGGTCGATTGTATAACTAAAAAAGTCAACAAAGCCCTTTACAGTCTGCGGTTTATAAGGACATGTACCACCGAGGATTTG
The DNA here is from genome assembly GCA_900490025.1 of Megastigmus dorsalis. Taxonomy (NCBI): domain Eukaryota; kingdom Metazoa; phylum Arthropoda; class Insecta; order Hymenoptera; family Megastigmidae; genus Megastigmus; species Megastigmus dorsalis. Next base: position 14,928 of record UELU01147280.1, read on the forward strand.
CGGAGAAGACTGGTTGAACTCTAGTCTTACCACATCTTGACTACTGCGCTGTAGTGTGTCTTGACGCGTCGGATGAGCATAGAATACGATTACAGAGACTGAACAACACATGTGTGCGATTTATATATGGTGTTAGGAGGGATGAGCACATCACCCCCTATAGAAAGCAGTTGGGCTGGCTGCGCGTTGACAGTCGAAGGATGTATTTTGCCGCCATCCTTATGTATAAAATCCTTCGACTCAATGAACCAAGTTATTTAGCGGCATTTTTCAGTAAACACCAGTCCAGGTGCAGTAGCAGGGGTGATGCACAAGAACTCTCGGTGCCAAAAATGCGCACAGAAACTGGTATGAGATCTTTCCAGGTCCAATGTGCGCTCTATTGGAACTCTCTCCCACTAAATCACATAACACCTCCTCGAACTCGATCCCTAGTCACCCAGAGACGGGGCCTGTGGTCATAGTGCTCTATAGACTTACACTCGCACAGGGGACAAACAGATAAGTTTTCTTTATGTTAATTTATTTTTTTTTGTCCCTTATACATCGTTTTCAAATTGTGTGAGTGTATTTATTAGCGTGAATGGGTGAATGTGTGCAACGAGTGAATGTTTAAATTTTAGAATACAATTGACTGATAGATATAGACTGCTTGATTTACCTTGTTTGTTTGTATTTTAAGATAAGACACTCTGTGATATTACCTGTTAAACATTTTTAAGACTGATTTTTGTGTAAGACTGATTTTCGTATTAATATTATTAACTTATACTGTGATATCATAGATAGTAACTAAGTGCAATATTTCTATTAGCGAAAAATGAAGACTGCCTTTTATATATATACTATACAATTATATGTACATTGTAACAATCTTTTTTGTATTTATATGCAAATAAACAAATATCTATCTATCTATCTATCTTTCCTCGATTGTTCGATATAGGGGAGGAGAAAGAGTCACGGGGAGCTCAGCAGCCTCGTAGGCGTATTCGTCAGTTCACCGAGTGCTAACAGTGAGCGAGAGAGGAACAATGAGATTCTGGAAGCGGAAAGAAGCAGCTCACTATTTCGATCGGGACAACTCATCGAGTCAGAGGTAGTAGCGGAAGCGTAGATTTCAGAGCTCGTTGAGTCTTGTGGAACGTTCGAGAAGACGAATGACAAGTTGCTTGAAGTGGAGAGAGAGAGAGAGAGAGGGATAGAAGCAATATTTAAAGCAGCTCACCAGTTGCACAGGCACAGTCGACAAATTCATCGAGTCAGAGGTAGCAGCGTGGACTTCGGATCTCCAGAAGTGTGGGAAGCATGGAGTTAGTAGTAGATGTGCAAGGGTTTCGAAGATCCTCGAATATCTTCGTATTGAAAGAAGCAGCGATCTTCGCACTCCAGAAGGATGCAGTTCCAGTCGTCTTGCTCTTTCTACCACCATGTAAGTGGAAACGACTTCTAGCCGAAGAGCAATTCATAAATAAATGGCTTGAATCACACTTCCATGGTATACCATGGAATTCGGGTACAATCCCGTATGGCCATCTAATTGGAGTATTACAAAGTAGTTTCATCAATGCAATTAATATATACGTCAAGGGGTTTGAGAGATAGAAATGGTTGGAAGAAATCCTGCCAGGAAAGTGAGTAAAAAAAGAAATTTATTTTACTTACCTTCGTTTGCATGGCTCTTACAGACTTATTTACTTACCTTTTTTTTATTTGCGTTGCCCTACAACTAGCATTTCTTTACGAATTGCTGTATTTACTTACCTTTTTGGTATACGTTGCTCTAAAACTAACATTTTTATCTTTCTTTTTAGAGTGATCTGTAATGCAGATGATCTCGAAAAAAAATGTTTTTAAGGTTACGGAGAATACCGTCTATACGGAGTTTTGTCATTTTGTTGATATCGCTAATTGGGATAGATGGCGTTAGATGAATATTTTCAGCGTTGCGTTATTATTTTCAATCGCAAGAACATAATATAAGATAATTCAGTTATAATTTATATTATAACTAAACGATAAAAGTTTTACAAATTTTAATAATAATACTGTCGTAGATTTTTTCCTATTATCAAAAGAGGCATATACTAGATGAACTATTTTTTGAGCTTGCTTACTTACAGCTAATAATGATTTTAATCTGTCAGTATAAATGATTATTTGAAGCTCGTTAGAAGCAAGTAGAGTACGAACCGACATAATTATTTTCTTTAAAGTGTAAAACTAAATTGCTCAATTTTAGCCGCCGAGCAAATTTAACTTTGTAATAACACTCGTTCCTTTCGTTACTGTTTTTCATAGAATGATTATTTTATGGAATATTTGTTTTTATTGTCGTATATCCGATTTTATTAGACAATTTTCCAAAATTTTATATTCATCGTATTTGTTTGAATACTTAATTTATAGTTTACCTCTCTAAAATGTATTTTGCTGCATATTTGGTAAAGTTAACTCAGATTTTCCGAGCAAAGTATACCCAGCCCAGATGTACTCTTCTACGAAGGTTATAGAATATAGAATATCCGAAATAGTAGTGCAGGTGCTTGACATTGCAGTTTGCGAACCGTGCATGTCTAATTATTAGTTAATTATTTTCTGACAGATAAAAATCATTATTAGCTGTAAGTAAATAAGCTCAAAAAATAGTTCATCTAGTATATGCCTCTTTTGATAATAGGAAAAAATCTACGACAGTATTATTATTCAAATTTGTAAAACTTTTATCGTTTAGTTATAATATAAATTATAACTGAATTATCTTATATTATGTTCTTGCGATTGAAAATAATAACGCAACGCTGAAAATATTCATCTAACGCCATCTATCCCAATTGGCGATATCAACAACATGACAAAACTCCGTATAGTCGGTATTCTCCGTAACCTTAAAAACATTTTTTTTCCAGATCATCGGAAACAGGAGTGAAGTTGCCGCACTCTACTCGCCGCTCGGTAACGTGACGACGACGAATCCAACTAGAACGGTCATCTTAGACTCGTAATTTCGGCAACGACG
>UELU01147286.1:0-12641 GCA_900490025.1 Megastigmus dorsalis
AGACGAAGAGGATTTCGATATTTTCAGTATGTATTTGTACAGAGCGTAGGTTGATTTAATATACAATATGAGCGCTAATATTGCAACTATTATACCAGGAATAAATCTATGACATTAAGATTTAAGAACTAGACTATTCTGCTACGAACTATTTACTTTACGAAAAATTTGACTACTGTATTAAGGATGAAATTATCTCGCGGATCGTGAGTCCCTCGGTTCTCATACGTATATTCTAGTCAGCAGTACCGCAGGCAAGGAGAAACTCGAGCAGTGAAACCTTAAATGGTATTACCATGGTCGAGTCAAAATCAGTTTAGTTCATAGAGTTGAGAAAGCTGGATGCTTGGATGTAAAACGATTGTTGCCATGCTTCTATTTGTGGAGCTGCATAAAATAGAGCGTACGGTGGGTTTTGGGTCTAGCGACGGATTTCAGGACAAGACTCGAGACGTGAAAAACATCTAACGAGGTAATAAGGTCGTTCGTGGCTAAGTACAAAAAATGCAAGGGAGCCCAAGAAGCAGTCGCGTCTAGATTTGGCCGAAACCTAGCCCGGTGCCAGTCGATAAGGAGTGACGTGTGACCTGAAGGAAATATAGCCGTTAATGAAACGCGTGCATTTTGATAGGGCTTGCCTATGAAAGGACAGCATGAATAGGGTGGAATGAATTTTACGGAGGACAGTGTGGACATGGGGCTTCCAGTTAAAAGTCGGCGAAAGTGTAACACCTACCACGGCTACGTACCTCGTTTTCATACGGAAGTGATATGCCGTCAATAAAAATACGAGGTGCAGAGTTCAAGTCGATGTTGGCTAGGTATAACTTTGGTTTTGGCCAAATTGAGGTTTAGGCCATTCCGTCGAACCCAGTGCGCAAGTGCCTGAGCGTCTGCAGTAGCCTCGGCTATACCACGGTTAAAGTCGCGAAGGAAGAAGTGATGATAGAGCTGAATGTCGTCAGCGAAGATCATAAACTGAGAGAAGTGGAGGACCTGAGGAAGATCGCTTATATAAATAGTGAAGAGCAAAGGTCCTACACGGAGAAAAATGTGCTACTAATTCAGTAGCAGTCCGGCTGCTACTAAAACAGTATCAGACCTCTGCTACTAAATCCGTAGCAAAATGCTACTGTATTTGCTGCAGCGTGCTACTATTTCAGTAGCAGGCACTCTGCTACTACCTTAGTAGCAGAGCTGCTGTAAAATTAGCAGCAAGCTGCTACTAATTCGGTGCGTAAGAGTCTCTTGTAACCCCACTTCTCCGCCACGCACCGCCCCTCACGGCCTCAGCGCGTGGCCCCGCGTGGCGCGTATTCCGTTAACAAAGAAATGTTAAAGATGAAAGTTTTGTCTGCTTATATCTCGAGAACGGCTTCGTCCCCGAGAAAATGGTTTACACCAAACAAAAGAACGTAAAATTTTGCATTGGAAACGGTTATTTACTCAATTTTGATGAGTGTAAGGTTTCGAGATAATTAGTCGAAAAGAAATGGTGCCGATTCAAGCTGTCCTAAGCCCTCCAGGGAGTAAAAAAGTTTGTATAAGTTTCATACCTATAATGTCAATTTGCGTGCACTATCGAACCCTTCTCGCACGAATCGGCAAAACGATAGTGCACGCGCTTTAACGCTCTCGGCCATCATTACAAATTGACATTATAGGTATGAAACTTATACAAACTTTTTTACTCCCTGGAGGGCTTAGGATAGCTTGAATCGGCACCATTTCTTTTCGACTAATTATCTCGAAACCTTACACTCATCAAAATTGAGTAAATAACCGTTTCCAATGCAAAATTTTACGTTCTTTCGTTTGGTGTAAACCATTTTCTCGGGGACGAAGCCGTTCTCGAGATATAAGCAGACAAAACTTTCATTTTTAACATTTCTTTGTTAACGGAATACACGCCACGCGGGGCCACGCGCTGAGGCCGTGAGGGGCGGTGCGTGGCGGAGGAGTGGGGTTACAAGAGACTCTTACGCACCGAATTAGTAGCAGCTTGCTGCTAATTTTACAGCAGCTCTGCTACTAAGGTAGTAGCAGAGTGCCTGCTACTGAAATAGTAACACGCTGCAGCAAATACAGTAGCATTTTGCTACGGATTTAGTAGCAGAGGTCTGATACTGTTTTAGTAGCAGCCGGACTGCTACTGAATTAGTAGTACATTTTTCTCCGTGTAGGACACTACCCTGAGGAACTCCAGATGAGACGGATCTATTTAGAGATAGTGCCACTACTTTGTATGACTGACTGCAGGCGATCCGCTAGGTAGTTGAAAAACTACCTAAAGACACGGTTGAGATGTTGAAGGAGGGCAGTTTATCCAAGAGAAGAGAGTGAGAGAAGGTATCGAATGCCTTCGAGAAGTCAAATAGGATTAACACTGAGATCATTCGCTTGTCGATGGCAGCGCGGATATCGTCCAACACTCCTAGTAGGGCCGTTTGTGTACTGCGGCCACCACGAAATCCAACTTGACGATCAATTAAGAGATTGTTTGCCTCAATGTAGTTAAGGAGCTGCTTGTGGACTATGCGCTTAAAGGTTTTGGAGTGTTCAGGGAGTTGGGCAATGGGCCATGTGTTGGATGGAGAAGAGATTGACTTGCCCTTTGCAAGCGGCAAGACAATGGAGCACTTCCAAACTTCAGGGAAAACGGCATGAGCAAGACAGGAGTTGAAGAGTCTAGTCAGGGCTCCAGTAGTTAGTGGCAGTAGACGTATTAACATAGGAACTGTGAGTCCATCTATGCCAGAGCCCCCTGAAGAGGAGAAAACCAGAGCAGTCTCGGTATCGCGCTCGCAGATGGGAGAGAAGTCAAATGCTCGTAGATCGGGAATGGTAGAGGTCGCATGCAAGAGATCTAGGTTAAAAAGGGGAGGCGAATTATTGCTTACAGCAGCATAGTGGCAATTAAGCGCATCGACCGTGAAGAGCGAAAAAGGTGATGGGCGGGGTGATTTAGCTATCCGTATTTTGCGGAGTTCACACCCTTTTTAACTGGCATTTGGTGCCTCGTGGAGCCTACGCTCAAAGTGATGGTTTTTGGCTGAGTCGAGATTGGTAGATACAAGTGAGCGCAGTTTTTTGAAATGGTTGAAATCACTTATGTGTTTTGTTGAACAAGCGTGCCTATAAGCAGCGTCGAGTTTCTGCATTAGAGCACGAATTGTCTGGGATACACAGGGTTTTCTTTTGGACGATAGACTGAAATAAATGCATGGGTAATGCTTTTTATTGCAGTCAACATTTGCAAGCGTTGAATGGGGTAATGGGTCAGCAAATGGGGTGGGAAAAAATGAACTGTAGGACAGAGGACAGGACAGAATAGAGTCATTAATAAGAGCCAGATTTCTATCGATAGCAGATAAAAGTAACGCAGCATCTATTTTTTCGAGATCACGCGTACGGATGATTTTTTTGGAGGGGGTGGTTTTACACATCGTAACGTGATCTCTATGAAGTCATGGCCTGCGATAAAAGGGCATCTTGATCTCGAGGAAGTTTTGCATCTTGTTTACGATAAACACTTCGATCTATGTGGGTACTCGACACAGAACATGGTGGGTGAGCTCTAAAGGGATTAAATGAAGAGAAAGGGACTCTATAGTTTTTCTGAGTTAGTTGAGACTAGGGTAAATGCAAGCATGTTGATATTGAGATCGCCAGTGACAATAATGTGGGGGTAGAGGGATGAAAATAAGGAAAAGGCATTGAAAAATTCAACTGGATAGGAAGCTGATAGACGAAGGTAAATAACAGCCAGGAGTATTTTAGTGGAATTAAATTGGATTTCGCAAATCATATATTCTGGCATGTTATTGAAAGAGGGATCTAATTGAGCTATTATTTTGTCTAAATAGCAGTCTATGATGTAAAGATCCACACCACCTCCTTCTTTGTTGGCATGGTCGACTCGCAGCAGATTAAAGCCATTCAGGATCAAGTGACTGTCGTCGATGTCCTCTTTAAAAAAGGTCTCGGTGATCGCTAACGCATCGAAATTGCCGCGATCGCATGCCTCTTCAATACGAGCAAAGTGAGAGAGAGTATACCGTCGATTCGCATTGATGTGCCCCACATGAAACCAATCGTGCATTGCGCATGCGCCTTTTACAAGGGAATGTTGGCGTCATTCCATAGCAGGAGTGTAAGGTTGAAGTGCGGAAAAATCATCGGACGAATAGATCGGTATGAGCGGAGAATCTCGAGTCTGACACATATAGTCCACAAGGTTTTACACAATGGGCTGCGCAAAAGAGTGTATAGCGATCGTGGCCACAGAGCATTAATAAAGGTTTTACCAAGCCCACCGACGCCGAAGATTACCTGTGCGCTTAATTTGGCTAGGAGATTTGCCATACTCAGAACGGTATCGTGGTGCTCTGTAGCGCTACCGGAATATTCGAAATAATCACCTCGCACTGATCGATCTCAGTGATTGCGTGGGAGATCTCTTTGCGAAATAAACTAATCTCGGCGCAATTTTCAGCGACTCGTTCGGAGAGGTTGTGTGATACATTCGTTGTAGCTATATAAGCTTTCCTGATTTCATCTAGGTACGTCTTGAAGTAGGCTGGGGTATTTGGGTCGTCACCTTGCGAGTCTGTATTGGTGATAGATGGAGATGAGGGTTTTGACACACGTGGGGATGGAGTGGCAGGTTCGTGAGGCAAATTAGAAGCGCAGTACAGTTTGGCAGTTTGCTCTAGTGATGGAGAGTGAGGAGATGCCTGACGCTTGGCTGCATATATTAGCGCGGGAGCGTACCGTCGGTTGAAATGTGCGTGTATTGATGCGGTGACCGCTGACTGGGGCGCCTTTGGGCAAGAGTCAGATGGCACAGCGTTGCAGCAATTAAGCACGGTGGAATTCGTACGTTCAGATGGAGGAATGCAATGCGCTTTTCGCAAAGTCGTCTATTCATTAGAATAATTAAGGTACGCACGCATTACATTAGCCCCTGCTTATTGTCCGCGCGCATGGAGTGAATGAGAATTTATAAAGTGGCAGTAAAATTAAGCAAAAACAAGTAACTAACAATAAAGATAATACCTAGTTATCACACTTTCTCTAAGCATATTCGCGGTATGAATAAAATAAAAGAATTTCAAATGACGTTGGAATGGAACGCAATAGTATTAAAATTAAGTTTTAAAAACTACTAAGCTAAGAGAGTTTAATTAAATTAAATTATAGTGCAAATATTTTGCGTATTGGGTGCGCATACACGATTAAATTGCACACATTATACTCCATATACGTGCAATAAGCTTTGCAGTGTTGGTCGAGGATGATCCTGCCAGAGAGTACAGGAAGTCACGGGGACGGCTGTTTGACCACTCTGAGCAGAGTGAATGCTCGTCACAATCGGCTTGGGAGGTCTGTTGCACCTTAGAATCGGCATCTGGTGACCGTAGAGATGTTGCGGAGATCCGTTCTATGTGGTCAGCTACTTATCCCAGTGAGTCAGCTCGAGACAAGCCGAATAATCAACGAAGAGTCAATAAATGCAGGAGGCAGACTTAATTGGGATGCCCTGGCTCGCGGGAGTTAAGCCGTATTTTTGAAACTCGAAAAAGTGAGAGCCAGTGGATACCCGAGCAGCCTGAAAAAAAAAACACTCAGAAGATAGGTTGAGTAAGGAATAATAGTCGAGTAAATACTGAGCGATGTTTCGCACTTCTGACAGGTTTACTCACCAGAAAGAGAGAGAGAGACAGAGCGAGAGAAAGAGAAAGAGAAAGAGCTGGGCAGTGGTCGATGCGTTATGTATTAGTTATCGCGTTCAGTCTAGAGGTCTAGTTTCTTATCACTGTAATTCGGTGAATTGTGTAGTTTAATTCGGCTCTCCCTTTGACGCCATTGTCGTAGCGGACAGTTGCATTGTATCTGGTGCAACCTCGAAGACTCACTTGTTGGGAGATGGAGAGGGACATGGCCAGGGACAGGGACGAGGATAGAGAGAGAGAGAGAGAGAGAGAGAAAGAGATAGATAGATAGATAGATATATATTCTTTTATTTGTATATGTATACAAAAATGATATAACAATCGAGTATAACAATACATTTCAGATAATAAACTTTTACAGTAATACGCTTTATCAGTCTTATAGGAAATTGCATTCAGTCTTTCTATGATATCACAGGCATAATAACTTGATTAGTCTCAAAATCAGTCCTAAAATACGTCTCAAACCTTAAAGGAATATCACAGAGCGTCTTAGATTAAAAATACAAATAAATAAAATTACAAAAGCAGTTAATATCTATCTTACAAACATTTAAAAATAAAAAGAACATTTACTCAACCCAGTCATTCAATACACACTCACTCCAATAAATACACTCACACTTTTAAAATTGTATAGGGGGCAAAACAAAATAAGTTAACATAAACTCATTTGCTTGCCCCTAGTGCGAGGTGTAAGTCAGTATTTTTGTTCTTAATGTTCCTAAGATCATCGCAGGTTTAGTCTCTGAGTCACTAGGAATGGATTTCAAGTAGATGTTTGTGGACCGCCGTCTTAAATCCGCGCAAAGCTGGAAGGTTGCGCAGATTGCCTGGTAGAGAATTCCAAAAGGGCGCACATTTAACCTGAAAAGATCGCATATCAGTTTCCGTGCGCACTCTTGGCACTGAGAGTTCTTGTGCAGGACCCTTGCTAGTACTCCTGGACTGGTGTTTGTGGAAAAATTCAGCTAAATAAGTTGGTTCATTAAGCCGAAGGATTTAATACATAAGGATGGCGGCAAAATACATCCTCCGACTGTCAACGCGCAACCAGCCCAGTTGCTTTCTATAGGGGGTCATGTACTCATCCCTCCTAACACCGTATATGAATCACACACATATATTATTAAGTCTCTGTAGTCGTGTTCTCTGCTCGTCGGACGCGTCGAGACACACTACAGCGTAGTAGTCAAGATGGGGTAAGACTTAAAGCTTCAACCAGCCTTCTGCGCAAAGTCTCGGTGGTACATGCCCTTATAAAGCGCAGGCTATAAAGGGCTTTATTTACTTTTTTAGTTACACTATCGACCTGCGGTTTCCACGTTAATTTACTATCTAATGTAACACCGAAACTCACGACCGTGCTGAAGAAAGGCACGAGCGCTCCTCCCCCCATATCAACGTCCGGCAAACCCATTGTAACCAAATCATTAACATATTTACGAGAACCAAACAAAATTGCTTTAGTCTTGCCAGAGTTGAGACGGAGGGACAAACGCTCGGCCTACTCGAACACCAGTCGTGACGCATCAGACAAGCAAGCTACTCCCTCCAGAAGTTTATCTGCAGGTGTTTGAATGTAAATTTGGAGGTCATCAGCATATAGTATGTGCTTGACTGTCCCACGATAAAAGAGGTCTTTCAGGTCATTGATATAGAGACTGAAGAGTAAAGGCCCGAAGACCGACCCCTGTGGCACACCCAAATTGGTCTCAACCCACGAGGAACAACCATTTCTAGATAATACGCGTTGAGTATGACCTTGTAAATACGATTTAATCCACAGGAGTGCAGACCTCGAGAACCCTAGACCGTGCAGGTCACTCAACAGTCTCGAAAGAGCGATGGTGTCAAACGCCTTGCTGAAGTCGAAGAGCAACAGCAAGGTGATCATCCTTCTATCAATGCCTATTCGTATGTCGTCAGTCAGCTGAAGCAGGGCTGTCTGAGTACTGTGATGCTGAAGAGAGAGAGAGAGAGAGAGAGAGAGTTTGAGTTTGAATTTGAATTTGAATTTATTTATACAGATTAAGGACTCAATGGTCGTATATAGCCTTTGCGGCTTACAGAGTATAAAAGTAATATATTATTTCACCCGGAATTTTTAAAGCTAAGGTCGATAGACGTGTAGAGCCTGTTTGGTCAACACAGCGAAATTTAAATTTGTTGGTGAGATACCGAGGCATGCCACTGCGTAAAATGCTAGCAAGAAAACAGAGTGACAGGTATTCATCTCTGCGTGCATAAGGCAGTAGCCCAAGCTTGATTTAAGTTTGAGTAATATGGGCGCTTCTACGAATACCAGTAGCAAATCTAATAGCTGCGTTCATGCTTCGGCCAAACTTAATAACTAGCTCACCAGATAGTAAAATAAGTAACCTTGCACAATAATTAAAGTATGGCAATATGAGAGATTTTACTCAAGTAAATTTGCAGCTGTAGGCTAGAGATTCGTCACACTTACGAAGTCGATATAAGGCAGCTGGGTATTTATTACCTGTGCCAATGTAGAATCACGCGTGGTCCCTAAAATTTTAATGGTGTCATTAGGACGCAGAATTTGACCATTTAATAAGATATCGGGTGTGGATTTTGAATGTATCTTGTTGACAAAGCCTCTTGAGCCAAGCCAGATCGCATTCGTTTTCACAAAATTGATGACCAAACCATTAAGAGTCATCCAGTTGGCAATATTATACAAGTCCTCATTAACGCGGTGTATGATGGCTTGAAGATTGGAAGTTGAACCATGTAGGTAGATGCAAAAGTCATCTGCATTTAGATAAAAGCACTGTTTTAAGACTGAGCAGATGTCATTTATAAATAATGAGAAGAGCAGCGGTCCCAGGATGGAGCCTTGGGGTACACCAGAATTCCTTTTTAGAGATTGTGAACGCTCACTTGATGAGCAGACTACCTGAGTCCGATCCAAGAGATAGGAGCGGAACCAGTCGCAAACTGGCTTAGAAAAGCCAAGCTTAGCAAGTCTTTGACATAGTATATCTATGTTAACAAAATCGAATGCACGCGAAAAATCGATCGTTATCATTAGCGTAACTTGCTTCCCATCGATAGCTGATCTTATATCATCAATCATTTTAACGATGGCAGTATGAGTGCAGTGTGACTTACGAAATCTTGAATGATAAGGGTCGAGAATGTTGCGTCGTGGGGTGAATCCAGAAATCTGGTTATGTACAATAGTTTCAAGAAATTTAGAGATGACATTTAATATGCTGATGGACTTAAAATTTTTTAAGAATTTTGGCGACTTGATTTTGGGAATCAGACGAACTAATGCTTATTTCCAACTTGGCGGGGAAATCGAATATTAAAGTGAGCAAACAATATTAAAATAATTGGTACTATGCAACAGATGTTAGCTTTTAAAAAAGGCAAAGGTACACCTTCTGATCGTCAGTATCGTTTTCGTGAAGTTTCAAGGAAAATTTAATAGATACTTTGCTTACAAAGTTTATTGTTTACAAAGGATTTGTTGAGCAAGTTACGGTCAATTGGGTACACTTCATGACTATCAGATTTTTTGGACAACCCAAGTTCATTAACAGAGTTCCAAAAGCCACGTGAGGAGTTACATTTTTGAAGTTTCTGTCGATAGTATGAAGAGATATCATTGCGGATTGCAATCTTAAGTCTGTTACGGAGACGGTTTCGGTTTTAACGATCACTATCCTTACGAGTACGATTATAAGTTCGACAGGCAGCATTCCTCGCTTTTATGAGTTTAAGTAGGTCTTCCGTTAATCAAGGTGATGAATGTCTCTCAAGTGGAGTAAAAGTTCATAAGGGCGCATGAACATCATACAAATTGGTCATACAATTTATAAAAAAGGATTTTTGTCATTGATATAAGATAGAGAATGAATAGGTCACCAATCCATTGCCTTAAGATCGCGTTGGAAGCAAGCTGAGTCAAAATTTTTAAAACAGTGCCGGGTTATTAGCTTGCGCACACTGAGGCCGATGATACATGAAACAGACCAGAAAAACATCATGTTGTGAAATTTGTGCCAAGCAGTGTTGTGAAAATAATTCTAGGTTTGAATCATCGAGAAGACAGAAGTAGTCTATTGTTGAAAATGTGTTACCTACATGATGGATAGCTTCGAAAGGCAGCCGCTTCAGATTGTAAGCCTACATTGAATTGGCAAGGGTTCCTTCTGGCGAAGAAGTAGAACTCCAATTGATGTTAAAGTCGCCGATAAGAAAAACATTGTGGTATGCCCTGTTACAGTTCAATAGCGCCTCTTCAACTGATTCGCACCAAAGCCGGTTTTTGGAGAGTTATAGACAAGTGCTCAAAGAAATTGTAATTGCTCTACTTAAATCTCGACAAAAAGAACTCTTTTATTGTACATAGAAAGCGCTGGCGAATACGTAGCAACCTTAGATTTAACCGAGTCATGAACATACATAGTAACGCCACCACCACCCGTCGTTGTACGATCGTTGCGGTACAATGTTTAATGCGGAATATTATACAGTGTTGACGAATGCTTTGTTTTTAAAAATGTTACACTAATCGTCATAACAGTCACGCCGTCAAAAAAATATATAAGTGACTAACCGCCATAGTTAACAAAAGACATAGCGTGATCATATTGTTATCGCAGTATAGAACATTTGGTTCTATCAAAGGCTGTATGAGCACACATTGCGACAGTACACTGTAGCCAGCGAGCGGCTGCATTGCCAGCAAGGCACGAGAGCCGAGGCGCTCGCTACAGTGGATGCACTGCACGCGGCGTAAGAGTGAGAGAGAGAGCGCGAGCCCAGTCAGCTGCGCAGGCAAGTCAGCCGGCAGCTATACATCTAAGATAGAGCCGAGAGGGGCGCACTCCAAGAGGAGAAGGCCCGAGCGGTGGAAAAGCCAGCGCTCGCGAGAGCTCCGTACCAAGTGTGCCAGCGGCGCGGAACCAGCGCGAGTATAGGCGCATAGGCGTAGCAGCCAAAATTTTATTTGATTTTCAATTTAAATTATTGATGGCTTGTACTCGCAGCTGAAGGCTGTGCACAGTGGTATGTGCTGTGCGCAGCAATGCTAGTGGTATGCTAGCGTTGAATATTTATGTTTTAAATAAATTATTAATTTGTTTAAATTATTGTTTAAATATTTATGCGCGAAGTGCTTCATTCGTCAGAGTGATTCGTTAGTGTACTGGGTGGATTATTTAATAATAATCCACTTTAAATCGATATCGATAACGTATAAGGAGGAAATGTCGGTAAAACAGTTGCAAGGTTTTTTTTTTGATTTTAGAGTGTTCTTTTTGGTACAAAAATTGTTTTTTGTGATTAGACCAGACGAGTGAGGCCCATCACCAATTTTTTTTTTATATTTGTGATATCTATTTTTTTGGCTTGTTGCATTTTTGTTTTTTTTTGCGTTTTCAGAAAAACTTCAGGCGACAGGTTATTTATTTAAAGTAGCGCAGAGTGCTTTTGGGAGAAATTTTTTTGTGATTCGATTGATTAGTTTTATGAATTGATTGATTTGATGTCGCGGAATAATTGTGTTAAGCAAAAATTCGCTAGATTGGCGATATTCTCCTGAAAGCACACGGAATCGATCTCAGCTCACCACTGGCGAGATTCGAACCTGCGATAACAGTGTTCGAGAAACTGTATAGAGCGGGGTTCGAACGTGCACGACAAGAGAAGTTCGAACAAAAGAAGACTTCGAACTTGTGCACAGCGAGGTTAGAACACGACGACTAGTATTTGGCGAAAGCACAGGCTAGGGACCGCCTGTGCATCATAGAACCTTATAGAAGTGCACTAGCAAGGACAGTTAGTGCACAGAAAGCCATTAGACTCGAGCAGAAGAGGATTCGAACTCAAGCATTCAAGATTCGAACGCGGCTTGAGTCGAATAATTGCACGAGCAAGTCTGGAAAGGTGCACTAGTCATAATAAGCTAGTGCGCTTAGTAAAGTTCAAACTCCCGAGAGGGTTGGGTTTTGAACACCGATTTTGAGGAACTGAACATGAATTTCCGTGTAAATTCTAGTAAAATGGCTGATACGACGCAGAGAGCGCTAGAAGGCTGGTGTTACAGCATGGAAGGCGAAGAGCTGGTGGAAGCTCTATCTGCGTTGGAGCTAAGCCGCGAGGGTTTGCAATTTGCCAAAAAGAGTCGTCTGCAGAAGTGACTGTTGGGTGAGTACTAAGCAGCCGATTTCGAACGTACGTACGAAACAGACGAAATCAAGGCCCAGATGCAGCGAAAGGAGTTGCGTCGGGCCTACATAGAAGAAAAATCTTTTGAAGTTTCAAGGGCGACTATCGATGACAAGCATGCAAGTCATGATAGTACGCACCCTGTACATCTTCTAGCGAAAGATCCTATTTTGAAAGAATGGGATGAAAAAAGAGAAGCTCAGTTATATACACTGAGCAATTCTCGCCAAGAAATAGATATGAATGTTACGGTTGATGTACATCATAATTCGGAGCTCCATGAAGAGAGCTCCATAGATGAGGAGTATGAGGGATGTGGGCAGCGAGAAGGGCTGCCACAAAAGAATTCTGGGGCTGATGGGAATGACGCAGCAGAAGGGCGCAGGATTGAAAACGAGAAGCACCCAGCATCAGTCCCAGAAAGAGAAAATTCGGTGAATATAATGGATATATTCGCCGAAATTAAGCAAGAACTGGCGATGCTGCATGAGAGCGTAAGAGATGTCTACGCTGGGCAGTTTTAGAAGCAGAGTGGAAGGCCACAGCTCCAGATGTACAAAGCGGCAGAGGCCAGTTGAGGCCAACTGCGCCGGAGTTTAGCATGCACCAGGAGGAGCAAAATCGCAGAGTTGCTTCTAGCACAAGGCCAGGAAGTAGAAGTGCGAGAGGGCCAATAACACCAGGATTTGGCCTGCGTCAAGA
>UELU01147287.1:0-2500 GCA_900490025.1 Megastigmus dorsalis
GGGGGGGGGGGGCACAGGAACTGACACACTTACCCTATTGCTTCAATCGGCTCGCGGCCCCGATTCGCCGGAAAAAAATTTCTGTTTCGATGTTAAGACGACTTTTCATGTTGGGTCGCGGGATTGAGACGACGTTTCATGGTTCTGCGATGCATGCAAATAAGCGTCGAGTGCAATGATCATTTTGCTGAAACCTGTGCAATGATTATAAAGAAAATTGCAATTTAAGTCTAAAAGGGAAAACCTGTAAATTGGAGATGAAGGATTTTTCTTAAACAAAGTTATTCCTAAATGAACATGGTTAGTTCATTCTGTTTAAGTAAACTTTTTGTTTAATAAGAGTGAAAAATAAATTTAGTTGCATATCTACAAGTTTTGTAATGGTGAACATGAAGTATAAAATAGAAGATAATGTCAAAGTTTTAATTTATTGTACGCTTTGTTGGAAAGTCTTGAACTTGAGGCTCAAGTTTTTACTCTTCCTTTTGATTGTATTAGCTGATTACTTATGTGTCACTCTCTCTTAATTAAGCTTTATTTTTCCTGTTTAATACTCATAAAAGAAAATAATTTCTACTGTTGTATATAAATTGAATTGACATTAACTTACAGAGAATTCATTTCAAACATAAATCATGTTCGTCCGGCTATTATAACGCAAAATTTATTCTTTTATTATCAGCTTGATTTCTATCGCATAAATTAAAGAATCAATTAAACCATGAAATAGTATCCTTTAATTACATCCAGCCAAGTTTTATACCGGTCATCCATAAAGAACTGAATTGAATTGTAAAACTTTTATTTCGATCTATCAGCGGCGATAAATAAGAAATATATGACTCTCTCTCTCTCTCGAAACATTATACTTACTCGCTCGTTAATTCCTCTTAATTAAACAAGGAATAAGCAATTATACCGACATAGTTTTAGCCGATGCATGCAAGACACACCGCGAGCGAGATGAACTTTTGTATTAAATCGAATGACTTGCTCGACGCTAATATTTAAGCTTATACGTGTACGATGAAAATCAACGACCCTGAAATGAATTGAAATTTTGCAAAAAGTTTGTATGCAGGAGCAATAAATCTTCGTAAACTCGATACGATAAATAATTTTCTTTTTTTAGATCGCAATTACGAGTTATGAGTGTATAATATCTGGAATGAAAAACTGCTCTTCCATGAGTTAGTCAATCCATTGCGTTTAATGGTTCTTTAGTCTATTATGGTAACTGTTTGCCTAGGTGCGCTCATTACTACTGCTTCGGCCTTTCTCGATTTCATTCTGTTGTATGTGACACATACCGAAAAGAGAACACACGTAATTCCGATCTTTATTTTCTGCCGATTTTATTATCTTAAACATAATTTAATTTTACACATGTGTAAAGTAAAACCGACTCATTATAAACTCAGATCGAATTATCATTTTTATAAAAGCCATTTTCTAAGTGTTACAAATATGGTAATAATATTCATTCTTTAACGTTAACAAGTAAGTATATCAGAAGCTCGAAACCACAAATTTCTCGCAACGAGCAGCTGTTCGTCATTTCACGATCGATTAGGATATACGTCAACGCCACACAGCTCGGAATCGAATTTTTCACAATGAAGATAATACCGGTTATCCTCGCAATTCGCCATCAGCTCCTTTATATAAGCTGCGGGAGGAGAAATTCTAAAAGTTATATATCGTCGGAGAGGCTGCATCTCGGTTGAATTGAAGAAAACCCAGTCGTGATGGCATAAAAGCTCTTTCCGCAATGATAGAGAGAGGGGTGAGGGGGTAGGGATCGAAGTAAATACGGCGATTAGCTAACGGGAGGGGGGGGGACGGCAGTGTGAAACCTTCTTTAACGGCTCTCCTATACCGCGGCACGCGTTTATATCGCTTTATCACGGAAAAAAGACTGGGGGAGCAGGTGCCCCAACTGATGTTGTTAATCAACGCGTACGGCGAGCTGTTTGCCCTTCAAACGGGAGAGCAGTTCACTTTTTCTGGGAAAACCATTCGCCCATGCTATAGTATAATAAACAAGATACTGCATATAGTAAATACAGTAACAAGATACAAAGCACAAATGAAATGGAAATAGAAGGGGAATCGGGGTCGAAAAAACCGATTTTCAAATTTGCAGCTTCCTAAGTCCAGAGGTTCTATGCGAAAACAGAGTTTCAAAGTTTTATTTGCTTATATCTCGAGAACGGGGCCACCATTTCCCCAGAAACAGAGTAGCCGGTGCACACTACTGCTGGTGGCGCTGCTACACCGCTCTTGGCGCGGTCCTTCCACCAGTCTTTTTTCCGTGATATTATGCCGGTCTCTACTGGCTTTGCAGCAACACCGCGCGACCGCTGCGCCACTGCCGCCGCCGCTGATCTGCGGAGGAAAATGCTCCATAATTTTCCTATGAAATTAAGTATACCACTTTGTGCATCCTGTATTTAGCGCGTCGATGAATAATTATGCGCCTCTGTGTGCGTCTTTGTGT
>UELU01147287.1:5000-15679 GCA_900490025.1 Megastigmus dorsalis
TTTGCTCCATAAAACACTTTTTTTTTATTAAGTATTAATCTTATTTTACAGCGATTAAGTAAAATTCATATATCATCTTCAAAGAAAGCAAAACTATATACAGACAATATTATTCATTGTGAGTAATGAATTTGATATTTGTCCTGAAAAAAGATAATAAACGTTACCGATCGATCAAGTGACAAAAAACTAATTTCGCCCTCAACACTGAATAAATGTGATTCCGTGAACGTTGAATGAAATTTGCGTTCAAAATTACCTCGTTATTATCAATTTCACAATATGAATCAGGTTGACGTTTTCCCGAAATTGATAATAAAGTTGAATCTAATACCCAAACCTTATCCAAACCGCGCGACAGTAAAACAAATGCACCATCGTACACCTATACGTATCAAATACTTACTCCTCCAAGTACAATCTCGTTCGAAACCAGTTCCATATTATACAAAGAGATGCTTAGACAGTGGTTCAATAAAAAAAACAAGACAAATGCAGAAAGGAAAGTCAGACGACACGTAAGTATATCACGATAAACATGTCAATAACCCGCGTGTGCACTTTGCTATTTCCCCTATCCCTATATATATATATATATATATCATACATAGAATATTACATACATTGAATCTCTGGTGCCCTCGCGACGTTGCTGCCGCCGCCGCCGCCGTTGCTGCTGCTGCAGCCTCGCGCGGTAATAACGAACGAGATCTAGCGAATCTCTCGAAAATTGATATATCGCACCGCTGCGGAAGCACTGCACACTGCATACTGCACACATGCACACATGCACACATACTGTGTACGTGTGATTCGCTGCATGTGTGACCCAGTTTAGCTGAACTCGCGCGGTGTCGGTCGAGTCAAAAGCGTTTAATGTTCCGCAGGACTTTTATCTCGCTCTAGCAGATTTTTATTCTTTTATTATTTTTGTTTGATTGTTTTTTTTTCTATAGTCGCGCGAATCATGGCTTTTTACGGCTGCTCGACTTGCGTGTAAATTTGCAAATGTTTCACAGCCCCTCGTATACGTGTGTTTAAAGCTGGAATCTCATTTGAACACGCAACTAATTATAATAGGTATAATAGCACTATATTTATCGGTAACGTAATTGCAAATAACAACTAGCATTGCGGAACTGTTGCGAGCTTTTTGCTATGAATCTTTTAAGCGCAACCTAATAAAAAGCTGTTAAAGTAATAGAACCGTTTGAGCAGCAAGAAAGAAAATGATATATCACGAGAGAGAGAGATGGAATAAATTATTTCGTACGCAAGCTAGTCGGCGGTTTGAATAAAATACACGCTCGGCGACGTGTTTGATTGTTTGATTTTATGTATCGCTCGCGACGGCAACTCCGGCCTTTACGCGCGAACTACTGGTTTTTGCTCTCCGCTTCTCTCGCTCGGATAGCGTAACGGCTTTATTATAGAAATCCGAGCGCTTGGCTTAGCAAGAAAATTAATGGCGACGCTGCTGCGGTGCTCGTATTACGATAAACTGTATTATTTTCTGCCTACGATTTCTGACGGCCGCGTATCGTTACTTCCTTTGCTAAGATTTGTTTTCGACTGCGGGGCCTTAGGAGTTCTGGAGTGACCTAATGAATTATTTAGGCATTGGTAATAAGATTAATATAACGCTTTCTTGGAGGGTTATTATATCGTTAAATGGATATAATCGTGCGCAAACATTATTTGTTGTGTGTTCGCTATTTTTTATCTTAAATGTCACTGTTTGAGTAGGAAGTATAAAAAGTTCATACTTTTGACGAATGTTTGCACACATATAAACAGATAAATACGGATCTCAAAACAAATAAATAATTCATAGTATACGATGCGATAATTGTATATGTATAAGAAGGATAGGAATGCCTGTTGTAAAACACGAGGCGCAGACGTCCGATACACAAGTATATCCATATCGAGGGAATGATTTAGATGAATAAGCGAATTCTCATTCTCTCTCGCATCCGCAAGAAAACTACCAGCATCAATTTTCCGGTAACTTTTTCTTCGCACGTGATAAGAATGATCAAAGCCCCGGTGTACCCACCATCTTTTTCCCTACAAATTGAGAATCTCCGCTCGAATCACACCGCGCGAGCCGAGGAGCTATTATAGCACGTGCCCAACTCTCGATTGATCAATTTTGCGCCTTGACTTTTTTTTCTGCTCGGCCCCGAACAAATAAAAGCATCGTTCTGGTGCGCGACCTCGACTGATAAGCCAAGAGAGATCGATACGTATAATTTTCAAAACCCATTTGCGCCGAATCGGATAAATATACGTACACGGAATTTTTATTTGCCGCTGCGAGTTAACACAATATTATCTGAAAAAAATGTACAAGTGCTTTGTGTGGATTTACTTGCGTAAAAAAGCATTTCTTTTTATATGTCGGAAGAAAAATAACTTTGCTGCGAAAAAATTCTGTTTTGTTGGCAACATAAATCTTGATTCTTGACAATAATATTTTTTGTAACAAGCGAGAAAAATGATTTTCTTGGGTAGATGAATGAGAATATATAAAATAAAAATAATTTTTTCCTAATTAATTAGCTGTTAATAGAATCGAAAATTATCTTTCCAAAATTCAGATATAAAAAGAATTCAACGTCAGTAATTCGAAATAATCATCTTAAATTAATAAATTGATTCAATGATTTTATTTATAAGTTTGTATGCGCAATAAATTGTTGCAGCTCATTCGAAGCGAATTAATAGTGAAAAATTTAATTAAACTTAATAAAATTATCGTAATTCAAATGAATACTAATAAAACACTCATTTTCAGAATTAATGTGGATGGCCGCTTCTCTTATAACTCATAAAGTTTTGCGTTAATTAATTCCAATATGTTTAATGTATTTCTTCAGGGCATTAATATAACTGCAGGACTCATACATTAGTCATATTAAAATTTAATATAGTCAGAAATAAAGTAGCTCCATTTTTCAACAATCGATGCGCGTTTATCGCCCGAAACTTTTTATACTCGGCTATAATCCTAAATGTCGAGATGTTTGTTATAAATCCTTCGAACATCTGCCACCACAAATTTATTCATTTCTCGTTTTTATTATTGGATAAACGAAAGCACACTTGATCGAATCAGTGTTATCGATTCACACGTTTAGTTAGACCCGTGAGAAGTGTCGATGAAAAATTCATACTGTGATTCTTTGAGAGATCGGGTGCGATTAGGCGTTATCGCAAAAAATAAATAAATATTACGTTGTGTCAAAAGACATTTCGTCAATAGTTATCCGTTTTATTGGATCAACTTAATCAAGATATTTTGCTTTAGGCGATATTTCGCTGTAGCTGCTAAATAAACACAGATGAGCATTTTTCGAATTAGTCATAAGTAGAATAGGGATGAGCAAACTTTCAAGGGGGAAAAAAGTTTTATGATTGCCACAGCCAAGTGAGGTTATAAGATTAATTTTCTGTTTTCGTTCTTTCGAAGCAAAAACCCATCTAATCCCTTCGCATAACATAATTAATCCACTTCAACCTGTATCACGACAGTATTATTTTCTGCTCTTCTCGATTACACACACAGGCTTATTAAGAAGTGGAAGCGATTACGCATTTAGATCTAAATTGAATCCACCACGTCAAATACTTTCACATGTATATCGATATAATCAATCTCAAATCCGATGACATACAGGCACACATATATACACACGAGGGTTCGCTCGAACAGAAACGGCCAGGACAAATGAATATTGTTTTGGCACAAAAATCCGTTCCAGTTTTTGCTAGATACACACAGCATAGTACACTCGGTCTCTCCTCCCTCAATCTTTTTCAATAGCGAATTTTGCACTAATTCGCCGCGCGAAATTTTTGACAGCTCGAGAAATAACGGAGCGAGCTGCTAAATATAGTCGCCCCCGCGCGCACCGATTTATTAATAATTCGCAAGTCACGCTCGGATAACGAGTTCTTTTCACACTTTAAAGTGATTCTCTCTCTCTCTCTCTCTCTCTCTCTCTCTCTCTCTCTCTCTCTCTCTCTCTCAAAAGTGCAGGCTCAATGAACGAGCGGATTTGTAGAGTGCAACGAGATGCAATCGTTAAGCATTATACAAAGATGACATCACGTGTTTGAAATACGATTCAACCGCGGAATATTCTAAGCTGCGACGATATCGTGACGTATTTCGTAAATAACAGATACACGCAGAGTGCAAATAATGTTTTGCATGCGATCATTGTAATGGAATCTTTGCGTTTAAGTTGGCTTAGCATAATGAGGCGTTTGTATTTATTACATATTAACCCATTAAGTACCAAATGTACATGATGTTGGCGCTTGGCTTTGATTTCTTGCCATTCGCTCAATTTTTCTTCGATTTTGATAAAAATTGGTTCCCAAGTATTTTCGAGTATGCTTTTTATGATGAACTTGACATTTTTTCAAAAGACCTCAAAATAAAAGAAAATATGGCTCATTTAATCTAAAAAAACTGAAATTTTTTAAATAGTTTCTTGGTTTTTGTTCTGCCAAAAATAAATAAAGTGTCTAGACCATTTGATTTTAGGTTTAAAGGTGGCATGGATGTCTACTTTTTCAAACCTACTTGGTTTTTTTTGAAAATCTTTACTAGAAGAAAAATATGGCTGCTTAAAAATTGAAAAATTTTTGAGATGTCAAAATATTTATGAAAAATGATTTTTCGTTGGAATGTTCTTAAAATGTATAAACATCAAGGACATCATTATTTATTGATAAAATTTTCAAAATGTCGAATTACAGAACGTACATAACCTAAAAAAATCGACATTATATAATAACTTCTGACAATTTTATGGCATTTTAGTAAATTTAACAATTGTAAAGCAATTTTTAACAAAATTATTATTACAACAGAACCTAATTTAAAAAAAATTTCTAAAAATCACAATGGCGGATTAAATTTTTATTTTTCAGTATTTTTTATTCGAGTTTCGCAAAGGAGGGTTTTCGAAGGTCGCTAATCACGATTTTATTATTATTTTTGCAAATTTCGATAGTTTTTTTAGATCAATTATCGTAAAATAACAAAAATGTTATTTTTTAAAACTTAAACATTTTTAATTATCCTTAATATTTTGTTAGATTATAAATTTTCATTTTATAAAGTAATAAATATCATAATTGCAATTTCAAAATTTATCAAATTCATCAAAAAGAGCATATTCGAAAATACTTGGGAACCAATTTTTATCAAAATCGAAGAAAAATTGAGCGAATGGGAAAAAATCAAAGTCAAGCGCCAACATCATGTACATTTGGTACTTAATAGGTTTAATTTTTAAAATTGTAGCTGTGTATTGTAATGTTTATCGACTGCGGAAAAAGGAGAATATATTTTCCGCGAAATAAAAATTCTTGCGCAAATCGCAAAATATCTTCTAAAAAAACGTTTCTTTTTTTAAATTTATTCATTTTAAAAAACTGATTGAAACTGACAAGTTCTTTTTAGGATTTTCACAGACACCCATTATCGACACCCCGTACAAAACAGTCGACAACTTTGCACTGAAAATCCATTTTCAATAAAAAAAATTAGAAAATCGATATAAATAGCATTCGTTGCACCGTCCCGGAGCTCTGAAGGATTTAA
The DNA here is from genome assembly GCA_900490025.1 of Megastigmus dorsalis. Taxonomy (NCBI): domain Eukaryota; kingdom Metazoa; phylum Arthropoda; class Insecta; order Hymenoptera; family Megastigmidae; genus Megastigmus; species Megastigmus dorsalis. The sequence goes on from UELU01147287.1 coordinate 10,624, forward strand.
ATGAAATCCCACAAAATCCAATCAATTCACAACCTCAGCCGCTAACGACTTTTACGAGGAGCAAAAAAGGAAAAAAGGAAACTCGCCTCGCCGCCATATACGTATACACAATAAATGACTGTAGCCTCCTAAATTGCTGCTAAAGTGCATGTATAATGACTCTGCTCTCTCTCTCTCTCTCTCTCTCTCTCTCTCTCTCTCTCTCTCTCTCTCTCTCTCTCTCTCTCTCTCGCACACTTTATTCACGTAACTCGAAATCGAATTAAGCGACGACAGGCCGGCAATACGTGCGTTGATCGGTCGCGATAAGTCGACAAAGAGAGAGAGAGTGGGTATGTACAGATAGAGAGACAGAGAGATGAAGGTGATAAAGCGACCGATAACGAGAGAGACTCTCGGCTTTGACAGGCGCCGCGTTTTTTTTTACGATAGAAGGAACACGCGTAACCGCGCTGCGTGTCGAAACAATGACTCGGGCGAACGAATCTTTTTGTGAGTGCGTGCACACACACGAAGCTGATAAGCCCGCGATATTCGGGATGGAGAGAAAAAATTGCTCTTTGCATTTTTACCAGAGAGATAATAATCGTCGCTGTTTCTCGCTTTTGGGATTTTATCGCGATTGCCGAAGTATTTTGTGGACAGCTATTGGCGGATGCTATGGTGCATTTGTCAATAATGATTGCAGTTAATGAAAATTGAATATATAAATTTTTGGAAATAGCAATTAATGTTTAAGTGAACAGATCGTATCAGATTCCATTTATTGATGAGAATATATTTATTTTAAGCTGTTAAATTTTGGATTGTCATACGAATTTTAGTGAATTAGTATAATTATATATAATAATATTACAAGAAATCAATTTTATTATTATCTGCGCAAAATAAAAATCATACTAATCATAGTTTGCAACTTATAATAAATATAGCATAATAAATTATAGCATTAAATAATTCACGGTTATACTCGGATCAGTTTTTTCCTGCTAACCAAACGAACACTAAAAATCATTTCCCTTTTTTTTTTCTAAAGTACACTCACTTTTCCTTCAAACAGTATACAATTCCTAACCTGATCGCTGAAATCACTATTTAAGATCAACCCTCAACAGCTCAAACAACACTCACTCAATCGACAACGTAACAGCTTAAATCAGTATACAGCAAAACAAACGAAATCAGAGCGCGTATTCTATACAGTTTAGCAAGTGCCGCACACAATCAGACCGTAGCGATCTTTTGCACAAAGCGCATCGCTCGCGCATCGCGTCACACCTGCAGCAACTGCAACAGTAGTCGCAGTAGTAGCAGCAGTAGTAGTAGTAGCAGCAGCAGTAGCAGCAGTAGCAGCAAAATTTCGAGCCTCACCAAATCCGTCGGGGTTAATCGCACTTTAATTGTGTTAAGTGCGCCGGCTTATTACGGACGCGTTCCTCCTCCTCCTCTTGTCGTTCATGTGCATGTGTGGGTGCGTCTGTAGTCTGCGCGTGCTCAACAATTCTCTGTCTCTCCGTTTCTGTCCCTCGGTAGCCGCGAGTTCTGCAGCGGCTTCTATGCTGCTCTCTATACCGTCCTGTGATAAGCTCGCGAATGCGCACAAGAAACTATTATTCGTTTGGCTCTGTCCTCTGTGTGTGCGCATGTGTGTGTGTGCGTGTGTGTGTGTGTGTGTGTGTGAGAGAGAGTTTGTGTGTATGTGTGATGAAGCTACCGAGGTAGACTGACATATGCTGTATAATGTGGGAGATTTTCTGTTATTGTTTGATTTCTGTGTTGCTGATACATATATATATTTTGCGGTGTGATTGGTGATGTAATTATTTTGGGTGATGTAAAAATTGGGTGATATTGTTTTCTTCTTTGTATGGCTTTGTTTTTAGCTGTGAGTAGGTGACGTTTCGTTTGCTCGGTATGCGCTTTATTTTTATGAGTCAATTATCTCCCGGTGAGAAAATGCGGACAACTATAAGCTCGAGTAAGAATTCACGGTTTTACACACATTGCTCGAATATGCAAGTGAACATTTTTCACTTTGCAGCAAATAACTTGATAATGTTTATGGAATTTCTTTGCTTTCGATATGATTATGCTTAAAATATTCTTATTAAAGCAATTTACGAGACACAATTTGTATGTTTAATACATTGGATTATATTACAGATTAAATAATTCATTTTTATGTCTTTTACATTATTATTAGAAAACACCTGTTTATATTTCAAGCAAACGCGCGAAGCTATAGATGTTGCCGTTTTTATCTGTTTTAATAATAATTAATTATTCATTCCATCGTATCCCTTTGTATTTTGACAATGTAAAATACAAAAACAATAAAGAAAGCTTATAGTTTCTTTTTATTCGTTTGATATCTAAAAATTAATTTAAAATAGGCAATTGAAAAGAATAATTGCTTGAAAAAGAGAGATACATTTGCTTGTATACAGATTTACCTAATATTGGTTACTTAACCTAACGCGGCACTAAAGCACTTCTGGTGATTAATGGGAGAAAACATGTGGCGACGATAACGTTAACGTCAAGCGGCAACCTTTTCGTCCGTCTCATCCTCCCGCAACACACTCACAAACGGCACACACGACCGATCCATAATTACCCTATTATTAGACGTACACACAGCAAAAGACCGAACGACGGTGGCGGCGTTCCGTGCAATTTTAAAGATTTATTTCTGGCGTTCCAGAAATTAGTCTCTGTGTCAAATATAGACCCATCTCTCTCTCTCTCTCTCTCTCTCTCTCTCTCTCTCTATCTGCCTCTCTTTCTATCTCTAAATCTTGTATATATATAGTTATAAAAATCGGTATAAACGTACCCGTCCGTCGCTGCTGATAAATTATTGTTATCGAGCCTCGTTAGCGTGGGTGGATATATAAAGCGAATTGAAATGATCGTTTGTGTCAGGCGTACAGTTTCGTCGAATAAATGCGTTAAATCTCTTAGAGTAAGAGACTTTCATTGTGATATGATGCTTTTTTCAAGGGTCGAATCTATTTTTAAACTACAGGAATATACAAAGGACTCGTTTCAGGAATATGCAAAAATTGGATTGATTCTCGTATACAAAAATTACAAAACCATTATACTTTGTACATACATTTTCATCGCATGAACCATTTTGCAAAGCGTTTATGTCGTGCATTCCAGATCTCGAGTGTGAAATTATAAAGATTATAAGCATCGCCAATAATTAATGGCCAGGCCATTTTTTCCATCGCAAGCATTTTCTATCTAATCGTTAATTAATCGAGTGCTCAGCATGCCGAGTTTTACCTCAAATGCCAGACTTTCAGCAAAGATATTAATTAGCCGTCCGAGATTAACCAGTTAAATCGAAAGAGTGTAGCAGTAGCAGCAGTCAACGGATCTCACTTTAAAATCACTCGGCCTCGCAGAAAATAGAGTTATAAAGGTGCTGCAGTAGTAGAGGGAGGAGACTAGCCAGAGAGACCGAGAGAGAGAGAGAGAGAGAGAGAGAGAGAGAGAGAGAGAGAGAGAGAGAGCAGCTTAAACAGCAGCAGCTACTTGGGAAAACTCTAATTACGATGATGATAAATTTGCGCAATGAATTTACGGGAAACACATTTGCTCGGGAGGCACGTCGAGTCGAAGCCCGGTGCAAAAAGCTTCACGACTTGTAGCCGGGTTATTTAATTTGCGATGGGCGGCCCCCGATAAAAAGCGCAAGAGCGTAATATATTCAAATTGACCGGCAGCATGAAAAAGCTATCTATGTAATTTATCACTTTCATCCCGTAAAACTGATATTATGTATGCAGTTATTCGCTCGAGTTTTTAAAATAAAACATCGAAAGGGTAGTATTTTATACATTATATATATATAGCTCAAACGCGAGAATGTGGCAAAATTGTATTAAATTATTTATCGAGCTTTATTTATAGACACTATTAGGAAAACGAGATTCCCATTTTTGTGTAATGCGAGCGCGATGAGAACGTGGCCCTCGCTCGGTATAATACAATTTGCATCGAGTGGTAATCGCCAAGTATAGGGAAGATATACCGAAGGAGAGTTGTTTAGAAAGATGTTTGTGTGCTTTAAACGCTTAAGAGAGACGATAAAAATGTATATCGTTATAGAGATCGAGTCAAACTTACTCTGGCCTTGACCCCTTAACGCGCACAAATTTACACGTTTCACGCTGTATTCTTATCTTCGTGATATCGATATGCAAACATTTTTAAACTTTACTCGTGTGCGCACTACACTCATAATTATGATAATTACTGTTTTTCAGCCTCTAACGTCGTTTCATTAAATATGTGGCAAACTCGAAAGCGACATTTTTCAAAATAATTCAACTTATATAGATGCACGCGTTCTCTCCATCATCAAACCGAACAAAAAAAAATAAGATAACGGATCAATCCACACGAAGGGTCCGCAATTACACAAGCCATAAACCAACAATTCGCAATAGCAATTATCCGCGGGTTTATAGACTGACGCTAACGTTGGCCTACATATTGAAATAAGTCACACAGAAACTCTCCGGCGAAGCTTTCCCCACAATACAAATACGCACACTACACAATCTTTCGCAGTAGCATCTGGCTTTGTTTTTAAAACAACGCCGTAAACGCAGACGCAACAACACAATTCGTTATTCCTGCAAAGCTTGCCTCTGTACAGAAAGAGAGAGAGAGAGAGAGAGAGATAGATAGATAGATAGATATAAGTTTATTTGTAAATAGTTTACAAAATGTACATGTCAAATACATATTGATTTTTCTTTTGGATTATACATTTCATTATTTATGGTTTTTCGCAGTTATACATTTTCAGTCTTTCTATGATATCACAGCTGAGTCAGTCTTACATTGTTTCAGTCGTCAAAAATTACAACTTAAAAGTAATATCACAGAGCGTCTTAATTAAAATACAAATAAACAAATTTAATATAAAGAAACGATCGATATCTATCAGTCTTGGTTAAAATAAAAAGAATATAAGAGACTTTACAACACAATCACACATGCACTCATCCTACCACACACTCACTCACGCCAATAA
>UELU01147288.1:8693-59037 GCA_900490025.1 Megastigmus dorsalis
GGGGGGGGGGGATAATTTTTTTTTTTCAATTAATTGCATGTAAAGTCTGGGCAAAGAATATTTTCAGAGTAAAATACTGATCTCTAAAATGTCGGTTAATTAAGTGTAAAATCTTAGAACAACAAAAGACATTGAATTTAAAAATATATTTAGCCCTCTTACTTGAAGAGAAAGTAGATAAAGAAATTCCAATCAATAAATTGTCGAATCAATTTTGAATGCGAATCTTAATTTGCATTTCTAATTTAAACGTTAACATTTAAAAATTAAAATTACCACTTCTACATTTAAAAATAATTATATCCAAACTTTTTTAATTTTTTTATCTCTAGAATTTAATTGTTTTCAATTTAAGATTCATATTAAAAATAAATCCACTATTTAACCATTAAAATTTATTTCTATGACTTTTGACGAATCTATAAAGTCATGTATTTGTGTTACAAGATAAAAAGAGAAATAAGTACAAAACCATATATGTATATTGTAAAAGTAACAATTATTTCAAGTATTCTTTAATGATATACCTAATTCCAGACGACACAGACAATTCATTAAGAGTTCTGTTTTCATTCGAACAAATCCGAATGAATCCATGCATTTTATCAATAAGTAATACGAAAGAATTCATGTTTCTCTTTAAATGATGTCACTATGTCCGCTTGTATGTAAACGTTTTAAATTTTTGAAGAATCCATGACTAATCAAAATGTATTCATAAAGAATTCTAAAAGAATTCATATTGAATTCTTTAAAACTAATACTGAAATAAATGTATATAAACGGCATTCATTTTTAATTCATAATGTAATCATTAAGAATAGGTATCAAAATTAAAATTAAAGATAAAATTAAATTATACAAAATTTACAGAAATAAATATATTTATTTTATTTATAAAAAATAATATACAGAGCTCTACAATACTTTTTATAGTACTTGTCATTGCATAATATTTGTTGTTCCAGTGGGACGAGGTTTCGGGTTCGCTCTCTCACTGGCATGCTGTATACCTTAGTATATTTTTCACATTCGGAGAGCATATAATTGCATATAATTGCGTATAAATCGTAATTTTTTGTTCCTCTTTCAATACTGCCAAAAAATTGGTACTGCTTAAACAACTATAGACAATCGTTCCATCACTATCGATCAATTCATATAAATTCCGCCATTTAGTATCTTCAACGATCCAGCATATTATTTTTCTATCTTTTGAGACGGTTATTATGCAATTTTCCGTTATTTTATGGGCATTAATTACGTGTCCGAAATTGTTGACTGTTATACTTATTTTGATATTCCTCCACACCTTTATTAATGAGACAAAGATTAGATTAAATTTAGTTACATCGTTAAACAAGAAATAAATCTTTATGTAGAAAAATAGGAACATACTTGCAAACCATTATTTTCATCTCAACATAGTCATATAATTGTTGTTTAATTGTAATATATCAATAAAGCTAGTGACAGAATTGAGCTTTGATATTTGTGATGACTGTTTCTTCATCAAATCATACAAGATAACAGAACCTGATTCTATAATATAAATAATAATTTTTGTGGCATTATCGTAGAGATTGATGCTAATAATTTTTCCATGCAGCGATTCAATTTTAGCTACATTCCTTCTTCCATTACAAGCTGTTATAGTAGTTGGTGATGTTTTCAAAAACACTGTATTGCCATTGTCTAATAAAGTTTCCATTTTTGCATCAAATAATAGTTTCTTTACTGATTTTGGCTTTTCATCAGCTCCAACTTTCCATCTATGTATCATATTTTTTTCACTACCGCATATCTAAAGACAATTACAATATAAGTATGCAGAATTATGAATCAATAAATTAATGCAGTTATGCAATAAATGAATTAAAAAACTTTCTTACTAAATGAAAATCTTCATAAATCATCCAATAGGAGTCCAATGAAGTAACATAATATTACCTTTTAAATATGTTATTAGATTATCAGTATTAAATGCTTTCATTACACTTCTTTTTCCTTTTGAGTTTCCAATAATTAAATATCTTGCATCGTAAGTATGCAGCAGCTACATAGGAAGTAACTTTATCTTTTTCTTCTGTTTTGATGCATTTATTATATAACTATGAATGTGTTACGATAAAACCATATAAAATACAAAGCTGTTTTGTCAGTAACAACAACCAAATAATTATCTTCTTGAGGATGTTTAGAAAAATAAAGTTCTTGGATTTTCTAGTTGTAAGTTAAACAGGGAAAGATATATATAACCGTGTTCTTGATTTTTTTTTGTAAATTCTAACAGCAGAAATTGTTTCATCCATTACATGAAGTAAATTATCATTTGAAGTAAAAGCTACACCTCCGAAACGATGACTAAAAATAAAATATTTGGTCATTTTCATTATTTCAAAATTAAACTATACAAAAAGACTATAATTATATTACTTTTTATCCTTATCCTGCCATAAAAGTTTTCCATTTTCCACATCCACATCCCAAAGCTAAAACAATATATTATTTAGAATAACATATATATATTATTTAAATATACTTTTTATATTTAATAAAAAATGACTATAATAAAGTGTCACATACAGCTATAGTCCCTGAAGGTGTACAAGCAGCAAATTTTTTACCAATATGTGTGAATTTCGTAACTGTAATTATTTCATTTTTGATAGAAAGAGTCTTCAAACTGTCATCATGACTCGATTGAAAAAAGTTTATAAAAAATGATTGCTTATTTCGTGGACTTTGTACCGGAATGTTAAGTCCATTATTTATATCCTCATTTTCATTTAAAGCAAATAGCTTTAAAGTTCCATCTTCACTCAAAGTCAAAAAATAATCACCAATTAAAGATAAGACAATTTTTTTGATAGCATAATTTTTCTTATGGCCATGAAAGAATTTCGGTTTACGATTCTCACAGTCCCAAAGAATTATTTCTCCAGTATGACTTCCAACTAATATATGATTTGGTTCATTTGTGAAAACAACAGTACTTGCATTTGTACTCATTTCTTCACAAAAATTTAAATATGGGTTAGATATTACTTTCCTTTGATGAGATAAGTACAGAGAACATGATCTTGATAAAGCTAATTTTATCGCTATGTCTTTGACAAATCCTTCATCTGAATGGTCCAAAGCTATTTGAACTAAATCTAAACATTTCATAAGTCGATGTTTGGCCAATGTATTCGCATAATTCTCCAGGAACTTTTCAAGATCTACAAGATTAGATTCTATATTCTTATCTCCATTTTTTGTGATATATTTTCGATATTTTTTCAAATCTATAAATAAATTACTGAGACCAGTATAATTAATTTTAGCTTGAAGAAAGTCAAAATTCATTTATAACGGATAAAATTCGTCAAACATTTGTGCTTGTTCAAGGTGATGACCAATGTAAGATAAACTATAATTATCGTTAGGTAATTTTGAAAAATCCCCATTACAATATTTTTTATATTTTTAAATGAATTTTCTGTGTTCATTTTGCAACTCCATTGGAGTTAATTACTTTCTAAGATGACATAATATCAAACATAATAACATTTGATCATCAACACAATATGGTTCTTCCTCCCACAAAATTTCTTAAGTCTGAAATAATAAAAGGTGGTTAAATTATGAAACTGAATTGTAAAACAACGCACTAATGAATAAACGGAACGGTATAAAAGTAAACTCTTTTACAAGAGGTAAAAAGTTCAAACAAAGTTTAAGTTTTTAGACGTACCTTAGGCATAATATTAACATCTTCACTAAAAATTGCAAAATTTTCATATCTGTCTTTCATTTCCGCTTTAAGCTGATCAATGCACATATCAAAGATCTCCTCTTGTATTTTCAGAAATTTTTCAATGACTCTAAAATAAAATAAAAAGATAATTTTTATATAAAATTATACTTTTCCCTCTTCTGCGCTTCCATCAACAGTTGGATCCAAAGCATAACCTTTAATGAAAAGAAAAATAAGTTCATTAGTAAAAAATAATAAGAAAACAAATTATGAGCTTATAAAATTTAAAAAAATACTTTACCATAACTCGTAAAAGTTCTCCTCTGATTTTCAAATTGAAATTCACTAATGTGGGCTTTTCAACATACCCAGATAAAGTGTTTTAGGAGCTTTTTGCTGCTGTGTCTTAAAAGGATTTTCAGGTCCTACCTCAGGTGCAAAAAGTTCATGAAATTTTGGATTAAAGACCAATTCTTTTGTCGTAGAATTTACATGCTGTACACATAATTCTGTTCCCTGTAAGTAAACACGAGATGTAAAATTATAAACTAGAATGATTAAAATATTTAAAAAAAGTAATTGTACTCTGTTTAATGAAATTGTTAAAATATGACTACTTACCGATGCTACCACATCTGGTACAGCGCAAATTTTTGATGCTAAACTAGAAGATAATTTTATTGAGGATAAATCTGTGGAAGTACTATTATTTGGTATTCCATCTTCATTTTTTATTTTAGTTACTAATTTTTGAACTTTTTCCTTATCATCATCATTGATGCGATCATCACTACTTCCATAACCTGGAAGCGCATCCATTTTTATTTTATATGATGGTTAAAGATTATTTCTATAAAATCTCATTATTATTCTAACTGTCACAGTAACACCATTACAAGATTATTTGTCCTTAATAGCTGAAAATTAAAATTATTTACTGCAAGCCAAAACACAATAATATGAGTGAACAGTGTACACTGTACTGCACACACTTCTTCGGCAGCTTCTATTGCTCCTATTAATACTTTTCCCTCTTCTGCGCTTCCATCAACAGTTGGATCCAAAGCATATAGCCTTTAATGAAAAGAAAAATAAGTTCATTAGTAAAAAATAATAAGAAAACAAATTATGAGCTTACAAAATTTAAAAAAATACTTTACCATAACTCGTAAAAGTTTTCCTCTGATTCTCAAATTGAAATTCACTAATGTGGGCTTTTTCAACATACCCAGATAAAGTGTTTTTAGGAGCTTTTTGCTGCTGTGTCTTAAAAGGATTTTCAGGTCCTACCTCAGGCGCAAAAAGTTCATGAAATTTTGGATTAAAGACCAATTCTTTTGTCGTAGAATTTACATGCTGTATACATAATTCTGTTCCCTGTAAGTAAACACGAGATGTAAAATTATAAACTAGAGTGATTAACATATTTAAAAAAAGTAATTGTACTCTCTGTTTAATGAAATTGTTAAAATATGACTACTTACCAATACCAGAGAATATAGAAATACTCTTACGCATAGAAGGCCAGAGTGGTCTGGGTAAGTTCTTCGATGATTATTTTCAAATAGTCATTGGGTGCACTCGTGAACGGTGCCCAACAGGCAACACTGATGCTACTGTCACTGTTTACATTTGTTTTCCAAACTGAATTTAAATACATTGTAAACTCTGAACTTAGCCAACAGCCATTAACAACGCCAACAACGCCTTCAACATGTGGCCCCTATTAGATATATTATTAGATTAGCTTGATGATATTTTTTCTCATCCCGCCGTTATATATTTTAGATTCAAGATTTCTGAGTATCAGCTTTTAAATGCAATTAAATAAAGAAATGAACTAAACTCCAGACTTTTACACCTACCTAGATTACCTAATAACCTGTTTATCTTGAGTTGAGCATTTTAATTTAAAAAAATTCTCTAATCTGATCGTTACATTTTAGATTCAGATCGATAAAAAATCAATTAAATAAACCCTATGAGCTTTATTACAGAGTACAGCTACTACCGACTCGCGAGTTGAGTATATTAACATTAAAAAAAGGTTCTTCGATCGTTATTTTTTAGATTTAAATGGATAAAAAATAAATTGTGTAAACCCTAAGCTTTTACTCTCTAAGTTTATTTTGACATAAACGTGATTGTCATATCTTATAGAGGGAATGTGTTTATATGCTTAATTAGTATATAGCCGGAAAGACTTCTCGCTTCTCTCCTACCATACCGCTGGAGTAAATAATGTATTTATTTCTACTACTTTAAGATTTGCATTTGCCCAAAATTTATGTAAAAAGCGGCTAAAGAAAATGAATGTTTATTTTATTTCTATTTATTATACTCTGAAGGCGGAGGTTAGTTGTAGATGCAGTGGTCAAATAAATTATACATCTTTATATCGAATATTAGGTATATGCATATAAATTTACCGAATAAAAAAATTTCTTTGTAAAACTAAAATCACTCTACTTTATTTACATTAATTATATCACATTAAAATTATTATAACATAATAAACAAAATAAATTTTAAAGTACAAAAAACAAAATTATACTCAAAAATGTTTTTAAATTATATATTAGACTCAAAATTTTTATTATGTGTATTTTTATTTAAAAAATAAAAGAATTTGATTACGTAAGTTTCCAATTAACGTCCCAAATAAAAAAAAATAAATTAAAAGAATGTTGGACGTATATATTGCTTATTGCGCACTTAATCAAGATTTAGATTATTCATTTGAATGTGGAAAAATATCAACAAGGTAAAATACGTATTTTTCTTTCAAATTTCTCTTGATTCAATCAGACAAATTAAAGGCTATCTTATCATGAGCTATTTATAATTGTACCATAAATGATTGAAAAATTAAATTTAACAAAAGCAATTTCAGAATAAACTAAAAGCCCCTATAAAAAAAATTAATTTGTTTACTTTCATATATTTTGCAGGAATAACTTTAAGTCACAATAAACAACACATTCGTTAAAAATAATTCGTCTAGAAACGATTATTTGTTACTTTATTCTGTTTGCTTCGCGATGATTCGTGAAGGTGTGCGAAAAGCGCTTCACGAACGCTCCACGCGACGATACAGTCGCGAATTTTCGATTCGGTACGTTGAAAAACGTTGTTCTATTTATCGAAATATATTTGCAATCATCACCTTCAAACTTTTCTATGATTACAAATTTGTAAGAAAACCACGTATTTTTGTAATAAATAATCGAAACATAGACTGATATTAAATAAAATACACGCGAATATGATCGAAATTTCCAGAGAGTACGGTAAACTGTAGGGAGATTCTAGAATATATACAACCCGGCCGGCGCTCACCTATAAATACAGGCGGCGCGCGTAGCTTGGCAACAGTTGCCTCTGAACAAGCAAAGTGAAAACTTCGTGTTTACGATCTCGTACGTTGTGCTCTATATACCTACCATTATTTCTATTTTCGTGAAGAGATTTGTATTCAAGTTTTAAAAGGTACGTTTTATTAAAAAAGAATTTAATATTTCACATTGTTCTTAAACTGTTACTTTACCATTCAAATCTTTTTAATCCTTGTTTCCGAAACTAAAAGTGTAATTTAGTTTTTAAATTGTGTAAATATACGTTTTTTTTTAAATAGTTGATTTGTATTATGAAGAATTTCGTATTCGTAGGTACAAGCATTTAACTTTAGTTTTTAAAACAAATTAAATTTGATTTAGGTTATTATCAAGCAAAAATTTTTGGTTTGGTACTTCATTTTTATTTTTATGTAAAATATAGATGCAATATAAAGTCTTTAAATTTTGATCGCTTCTTAACGTTTTGAATTAGCGTAATGAATTCTGTTAATTTCACGAATTTATTCTAGAATTTTAAAACCGATTGTACAGATATAGAACATAAGTTAAATTTTGTTTTTGTTTGCATTAAAACTTTTTAGCTTGGTATTTTTATACTCAAGAAAATTTTAATCGCACAAAATTTAAATGCGACTCAGTTTGTAAAGTTATGTCACACGCTCAAATTTGACATTAAATATTTTTTATTTCAGTTCAACAAGCTAATATCTCATCATGTCTCTTGTACCACTACTTTTCTCCGATTGGTGGCAAGACTTGGACCGTCCACACAGTCTTTTGGATCAGGATTTTGGTCTTGGATTGACACCTGAGCAATTACATGTACCAAGTATTTTGGATCAATATTATGTTGTTCCTCGTGAAAGAAGGCGCAATCCATTAATGTACTACAGGCCATGGAGTGAACTCATGCGCCAAGTAGAAGGAGGTGGTACTTCTACAGTTAAGGCTGACAAGGACCAATTCCAAGTCATCTTAGATGTTCAGCAGTTCAAGCCAGAAGAAATAAATGTCAAAATTGTTGACAAATTTGTTGTGGTTGAAGGTAATTTATTTTTGCATCTATATAGTTCTGTAAACTCTTTATTAAAATAAAATAAAATATTTTAAATCCTAAATTTGATAAATCATAATTTCACTTAGAATTTTTGATACGTAATTTAAAAAAAAAGTTTTTATAGATTTTTTTACTAATGTAAGATTTAAATTTTATTACTCTCATACTTAATAAAAATTTCTATATTACAGGAAAGCATGAGGAAAAGCAGGATCAACATGGTTCCATCTCGCGTCACTTTGTACGCAAGTACATGATTCCTGAACAATGTGATCTTGAACAAGTTAGCTCTAGTCTCTCTTCAGATGGAGTCTTAAGTATCACAGCTCCAAGAAAAGATATACCAAAAGTTACCAATGAAAGGGTTGTCAAAGTTGAACAAACTGGTAAACCAGCCATCAAAGAATCTGGAGAGAAGAAAGTTGAGAAAAAGGAAGATAAAAGTGAAAAGAAAAAATGAGTGTTTTAATATTAGTTTTTTTTTTTTTTTTTGAAGTCTGTTATTCATAAGTATTTATTCATAGAAGTTCCTTTTCCCATATTTCTTTTATTTTTTAAGCATTCTTTAAAATGATAAGACTGTAACTTAAACATTAATTATCTATAGTAGTTTGTCTTTTTTTAATAAATCATAAATAAGAGTTCGTTGATCGAAAAACAAGTTGTTTTTATTAAAAACCACCCTACAATTCTCAATTATTTATAATTCACATTTTATTTATTAATGTCATTAAATTGTAGTCATTTATTAAAAACTATTAAATATTTTTAAATTCTTTTAAGAAAATTTATTTTTAAGATTGAAGTTGTACATATATAATTATATAATACAATTTAGTTTCCAAATGCTTCTATTTACAAGCGTTAATTACAATAATTATATTATACAACAAGCATTTTTTTAGTTATATCTTTTGAAAACAAGATAAAATGAATAAATTTAACATAACATTAATTGCATTTTTATGGTTTAAAATCAGCTATCTTTAAGAACTTCTTTTAAAATTGATCCCGTATTTCTTGCTGGTACAAACTCTGGGAATGTTGGAAGTGTAACATTTGATAACAAAAGTGTCGATTGAGTTGAAGAAGATGAATGTTGTCGACTGTGACCTGGTCTGCTAATTGACTAAAAAATAATACATAAATGCATTAAAGAACAATTGAGTGTACTAATTTAGATTTTATTAGAACAGAAACATATATAATTTTATTAACTTACTGAATTTGAAATTGGCAAGGCTGGTAATTGAGGTTTTGGTTGGGACTCACTTTCCAAAAATTTAATAAATGCGGACGATAAAGACGACTCTTGTTCCTGAAAAGTGAAGTTTAGAATTAGATCTGTAATTTGATTTAAGAATACAACATTCAGTTTAAATAAAATTCTTAATAGTAGGTAGGTAGGTATGTAAAAAATAATAAAAAATATTTAATTCAACAACAATATTTTAAATTAATAATTTGTTTCTATATAGTGCTATATAGTAATGTAATAAATAATTATATACTTCTAGTAGATATGTTTATAGAGAAGTAATTGTTCAGACCAAAATGTTATGGCTTTGCCAAATTTGATATTTGTTAATGTTCTTTACATAAACGTACCTATTATAATTGTTATAAAAAAGGATAAGAATTCAGAATAAGTTTATTTTAAAAATCCTATAGATTGACAAAATTCTCAGAATTATTATACTCTAGAAAACTTTTCGATAAATCCTTGAAATTGGAAATAATTACTCCCGTTACTTATCCCATTTGAGTTTTGAATATTTAAATTTTTTTATAGGATACATGCAATAATATATTGTTGCTCGTTATTTTTGATTGAAAATAAAATATTTATTACCTTGGTAGAAGGATTACTATTAACCATCGAAGAAAACCAACTATTTTTCGCAGACGAACTGTTAAGGCCAGATTTCTCACGTTCTGTTTCATTAAAATCGAGAACATTGGCAAAAACTCGCAGTACTGATGTTTTATCGTTCGGTGGGGATGATATATAACCCAATAATAAGTTCTTAACTAACGACCTAGAATAAAAGTAAAGAAAAGTGTTAAAACAAAGCACAATTATAAAGATGTGTACATAACATTGCTAAGATTGTTACCTATCGACTTTTCCTTCACCACTTTTGTTTGCTTCTTGAATTCTTTGATCAGCTGTATTTACAAGTTCTTTCAGTCTGCTTACTGCAAAATAAAATCATCGATTTTAGTTCTCTGAATGAACATGAAGATCACATTGTAAAATTTACAAACAAATGCATTGTACATATTTTTATTATAAGAAAAGTATTTTTTTATCTTTAGAATACAAATTAAAATATACAGACGAATGAAATTTACTGTTCCAACTACATATAATACATTATTTACGTTTATAATACTAATTTATTATTTTATTACGGGACTACTCCTGAAAAAACTCTTACAAATTACATTTACAAAAATTTAACAATTTCACAACAATTAAAGTGTAAATTTTATTGAATTGTGTCGAAGATATTCATTGAATTTCGTATAAAATTGATTAGACTTGGTATCAAAATTATTCTTTATAAGGTTTAGACGGTATCCATAACCAGAAGATAAAAATACAGGATTAGCAAAATAGTTAAATGTTTTTTACGGGAATAGCTTCTTAAATAAAATGCAACATACACAAGATACTGTCTATAACTAAATTACGGAGTACGAATTACAGATTTACAGATATACTGAACTGCTTAGTTATACGCTAATATTGATAACAAATTAATATTAAAAGATGCAAAGGTACTTAGTATATAATACATATGTATTCTGGTGTCATGATGGTTTTATATTCTCATTCGGCACAACAGGCGGGCGGATCATTAAGAGGAGAACGCAAGTATAACACAAGTACTGGTCGCTATAAAAGACACCAGTACCTGATGTAATACTCACACCCTACTCTTGATTACGTTAATTTTTGGCATTTATGGCTCATGCTGCATTCCTTGCGGTTTAATTTCATGCCATTTTAACAAATCTAAAAATTCAACTTATATTAAATTCGCCTTGCTTACGCGTCATGCTACTAAACAACGCAATCATAACTAAGTAAAAAAAAAGGCTCGCATAACTTGAAGCTTGTTCAAACTAATAAAGAGATACATTTGTGTAAAAATTATTCAATTGACAAAACAATACTTCAATTTACTGCTAATGGTTTCAATAATATCAAATTATTACTAAATTTGTGATTTTCAAGGATGTGAAAACATGTACATTATTAGTTGAATCATGTTAGAAAATGTTAAAATATATATTACTCTCAGAATAATTTAAAGCAATGTTAGACCTTTTGTTACAAACTTGAACGACGGATTCAAGTACAACAACAAATACTCATAAGCTAATTGTATAACTACTCACTTTAGATGTTTTCTCATCCAAAAACAAACAATTATAAAAAAAAATTAGATTCAACAATGAATTCGATACAATATTACAATGGTCTCAATAGCAAATGTAAATAAAATTCTACAGTATTATATATCGCCTATTCATACATTAAATTTATAATGCACAACAATACTAATATTATTATATATATGTATGTATATATATATATATAAAAAAATACAAAACTTCGCATTAAAATTAGTAAAAAAAAAAGGTATAATGTTAGACGTGGTTAACGCATTAAAATTTTTTTTAAAGTCTCGTAGAACAGGGGTAGCGGGTGGGAAATCTCACGAGGTAATATGAACCAAGTTTTTCACACGCTCACAGTTACCGCATGAGATTACCCACTTAAACACTACCGAAAGAGTCCTACTAGTCGTTTACTGTGTTATTCATTACTTATCAGAAGTCACTCTGCTGCCAAGGTAATTTCGTGCCTGTTTTTACTACTTCTCCTTGATTCCATATTTTCATGATTTTATCCAAAAGAACAGAATATAATGTCACATAAAAAGAAAATTGAAATTCACGCTTTCAAAACCCTCATTATTCAAGCGAATTATTACATAAACCATAAACAATAAATATGAATAAATGAATGTGCTTTTCGTTTAAATAATATATATATTTTTAGGCTTCGTGTTAAAAACGATTTTAAATGACTTTTAAAAGTAAGAACAAAATAACTAGATATTAAATTATTTAGCCTAATATACTTTAATTTAATTTTCCTTTAGTACGTGAAATTAATTACCTTTAGGACCGTGAGGACCTTTGGAGAAATTAAATAAAAACATATAGGGTAAAGACACTAGTAGTCGATCACGTAAGACTGATTTTTTTTACTAATTGTATTTGTGCTTATAAGGTTTTAAAAATTTTAATTTTGCTAGTAGTCAACCACATGTTCATCAATTGCCAAGATTTGTATTGTAAATTATGACGTTTTGTTACTAGTTTTTATCGAAAAGATTTTAAACAACAAATATACTTTTTTATTAAATGTATTTAATAATAAATTAATATTTAATAATGATTTGTAAATAAAAATAGCTTATTAATTTAAAATAGGACTTATTGGTGAAACTACAAATAATAAGATACCTATTTTTATTATAGGTACATATATAAATTTTATAACGAGTGGCTTCAAAAATGTAAGATTAAATAAGAATAAATAAAACTTTCCTAAACATATTTTGATATATGTAACCACAAACTGTCAAAAATAAATTTATATACCAAACCAAGTCTTATGGAAATAATCTGAAAACTTGCAGAAATACATGCAGCAAAGTTCCTGCAGAACTTATTAAAAAAATCGCATAAAAATCTGGAGAAAAACTTGCAAGAACTTTAACAGAAAATCCTAGATTTTTAGTAGAAAAGTCTGCAGAGATTTCGTCCGCAGAAGAATTTGCAAAAATTGTTACAGTTCATTTTTATACAAAAATTTTAGGATAATGTTTTATTTACCTTCGTAAAATCTCTTTAGAGTTCAAAATTCGTAGATGTGATATTCAAATGGATGTTATTATTTGGATAATATCGAAACAGAGAACAAAAAGATCGTTATATGCTTATGTAAGGAAGCTTAGTGAGTTAATCTTCTTTTCTTGAGACATATGGGACATCAAATCTGTGAATTTTGGACTTAAGATATTTTTTATATATAACATAAATAATTTCATTGCTAATTTCTTTTTAAACTGGGTAAATTTTTCACATTTTTCTGCAGGTGACGTCACGCAGATATTTCTTAAACGTCATTAAAAAGTAAAATTCCATTATTTATACTACTTTATACCTATGTATTTGAAAGCTTAAGTGCTAAGGATTTATAATAGAAAGTAAGATATAAGCCAAAAGTGGTCGACTACTAGTGCCTCTAGCCAATATTCAAGTAGGTATTGCCTTCTGTTTGCATTTCGCGCCAAGTCTGAACTTAGTAAATTGATTCCAAAATTTGTAGGAGAACCAGCACCGACGAAATGGCAGAATGGGTGAATATGCGTATTTATTTTGTTTATTCATTTTTTAGTGAAGTGCAATAGGCAGGCGTCAAGCCAGTTCGTAACCGGATACCAGCAAGAATCCTGGGCTGCATAACGAGAATCCCAGAATTACCAGCTGATATTTGATTACGTGACTGGACAGCGGTGTGTGTTTGTGCTGTTGCATAAATTATATTTTTTGCTTTTGATCATCTCCCGTGGCGTTCGTTTTAATTATCGCAGCTTTTTGTATGAATTAGTCACATAACGTAGCTTCAAAAAAAACAGACAATGTTTAATCCAAAAATAGTGTTGCCAGTCCGAGTGCGTGTGTTGAATTTTGCTGTTTTTAAATAATTTTCTTGAAAAAAGTGCAATTAATAAGAAAAAAGTCACAATTTTGATAGAGAGCGTAGGAAAAGAGCATTGGATACAGAGCATAATAAAATTAAAATTTTAATTTCTATCCTGAGAAGAAGTTTGTTAGATACATTTTTAAATGATTGAAAGGTTATTAGAATTAGTTCCAATTAAATAACCCTATGAGTATATTATTCTAATTAAAATCTAGTGCAAGGTTGTAATAATATCAATACTTATTTAAAATGTAAAATAGGAAAAATATAAGAAGTTGAAGCGTTTTTTTTAATTGAAAAGCAGATAAGTATAGCGGAATAATAAAAAATGGTGAAAGTCAGAGGAAGCACCAAATTTTAAGCTGTTTTACAATATCAACCATGCGAATAGTTAGAAACAAGATGCAAACAAGTTGTCAAGACATTTAAATCCATACCTTCTTGATTGAGTTGCTCAATGCGTTCCGACTTCTTTTCTAATTGCTCCGTCAGCCTTGAGGCCGCTAGCAAGCATTCCTTAGCTTCTGCCAATTGCTCCTTGAAAATAAATTATAAAATTACTTTCTTTTTTGATCAAAGGTATCGCAATTCTTGTTTATAAAGAATATGAAATATAAAAAGGAACAAACACGCAGAGCAGCAATCTCATTAGAAAGATCATCTTGCTTTTTATAAGATTCTCGAAGTTGAGTATGCAATTTTTCTGTTGCAGCTTGAATGTCCTTTTCTTTATCTGAAATTTTTAATGATGAATTCAATTACTATACTATACATAATAGATATCTGCGTATATTTCATAATAAAAATATAGATTTGTACAAAATAAAAAAATTTGATTTAATTTTAAATTATATCAACGAAAGAAATGCATGGGGAAAGATTTAATAATGTTTTCATTTTCTTAATATCGATTCATTTGGTTTATATATATATATATATATATAAAAAATGATTTTTATATAATCAACAACGATGCCAACAATTCTAAAGATGAAGAATATGTTGTCTGAAAATTTAACAGGAAATTTCTATTTATACAGTGAAAGCTATATGTATATAAAATTTGATATTTACAAAATAATAAGCTATAATTTCTATTTGAAAACACGTACCCCTTTGAAATTGTTCCAAGACCAGTTGTAAATTGGTAAGCGAGGCATAATAGGAGAGCACTTTATCCTCAGCTGAAGAGATTTTATTCTGCAAGTCATCTCTTTGTTGAACTATCAGAGCGAGTTGTTGCTGCAGCGTCTCGACTTGTTGATTCGCTCTCACACTTGCCGACGTATACATCGTTGAGCTGTTCTTCAGTTTTCCTTCCGCCTGCATTAATCGCGCCTCGAGAGTTCGCTGAATCTCCTCAGATTGCAGCGCTTCTTCGGTATGGTTCCTCTCTATTTCGAGCAGATGGTTCTTCAGCCTCTCAAATTCTTTTACAGCTACCGCCTCCTTGCCCTGAGCATCTGCCAATTGCTCTTGGAGATACCCAATGTTCGATTGATCTTGAAGTATCGTGGTCTCCATCACTTTTCTTTTCTCTTCCAAAGCCGTTACTTGCTGATTCAAAAGGGTATGCTCGGCTATGCCGCAACGTTCCTCATAATTACTCGTTTCCTCGATGTTCTGAAGCCTCTGTTTGACTACCTGCAGCTCGTTTTGCGTCCACAGAAGTTGCGATTCCTTTTCCTGAAGAGTTGCCAAATTAGCGTCTTTCTCTGCAATGGACTTTTGCAGATTGGTGGTTTGGTCAGTCAAGAGTTGCGTCAGTCTTTGAATTTCTGAATGGTATTGAAGGCTCTCATTATGCTTCTCTTGCACGAGTTTGATGAGTTCGTCTCTCTCGGTTCTCAGCGCTTCATAAGATGCGTTCGTTTTTACAATTTCGTTATCTTTAGCACTGATTAATTGTGATAAGTTCTCAACGGTTTCGCGAGCCATTAACGCCGACTCTTTATCCCTTGCTATCGTAGCTTTTAAAGTTTCAATTTCTTTAGACGTCTCTGTCAGTTGGTTGATAAATTGTGAACGTTCTCCATCGGATAATTGAGTGGTCGAAGGGGAATTTTCCTCAGCTATAAGATCCCTTGTACTCACTTCGATATCGCGCTTTTCTACCAATAACTTACTTAATTCTGTTTTCATCATTTGATTTTCGCTCTCGAGCGTTCTCAATATTTCCAATGTATTTTGATATCTTACATTTAGTTCTTTTTGTGCATTACTTTGTTCTTCTTTTTGCCTCCGCTCTGCTTCTTGCTGCACACGAAGCTCTTCTATTTCATTTTTCAAACTCTCATTTTCTTTTTGCATGTTTTCGGTTTGTTTTTTCAATAATTGATTCTTATCCTGCGAAATTAAAACTTGACGTTCGATTTCTTTCAGTTTAGTCATCGCGCTTGCGATCTCACCTTCTTTTTCAAGAATTTCCTTGCGCTTTTCATCGATTTCTGTATTCAGTCTTCGATTTTCACTATCAATGTGTTCAGTTTTCGTAAGTTCCGTATGCAATTTCTTGTTTTCGGTATCAAAAAACAAAACTTTTTCCTCTAATTCCTTCAATCTTTCGAGAGCATCATCCAATTCCTGTTTACTATCATTTGAACTCTTTCGAAGTGTTTTAAGCTCTTCTACCTCATTTTTCAGGCTCTCACTTTCCAACTCGGTTTGCTTAAACTTGGCCATCTCTTCGTTCAAGGTTTTATTCTTAGTTTCAAAGTCGAACAATTTCTCCTCCATATCGCTCAAATTCCTCATGGCATTTTCCAATTCCTCTTTACATCCCTCCAATTCCTGCTGCAAAAGCGTCGTCTCGGTATTCAGCAGCTCTATCTTATCCAAACTTTCATTCTGCGTCTCCGAGTATTGATCCATTAATTTATTGTTCTCTTTGATCAATCTCTCATTATCGAAGTGCAGCTTGTCGTTCTGCGAGTTGGTAACCTCAGCGTCGGCGAGAGATCGATCCAGTTCGTTCCTCATGTTCCTTATATCGTATTCCAGGTCGTTCTTCTCCTCCCTGGACTTGTTCAGTTCTTGGCGCAGTTCGGCCAGCGCCTCGCCGTCGTTCCTCTTCAAGTCGGACTCTCGCAAGAGTTTGAGATCGGCCTCGAGCTGCTCCTTCTCCCTAGCTAGGACCTCGTTGTCGGCGTCCACCTCGTTCTTCGCCTCCTGCAGAATGCTCAGCGAGTTCTCCAAGCGCTTGTTATTGGACGACGCGATCTTGAGCTCGCGTCTCGCGTTCTCCAGGTCGAGCTTCAGCTCCTCGATCAATTCTATGTTCTCGTCCAAGCCCTTGCACCTTTCCAGGGACACCCGGAGCTCGCTTTCCAGAACGTCGATTCTTCGTCTGAGGGCGGTGTTCTCGTCGAGTATCGTTTGCAGCTGGGCGCCGGGATCCGTCGCTTCCTTTCTGCTCCTGGCCTTGCTCTCCAATAGAGCCTCGATCCTCGTCAAGTCGACATTGGCGCCTTCCTCCTTGATGAGCGCTTCGATGGCCTTTAGCTCGGCCGACATGTCAGAGTTGGATTTACGCAGGGTGCGAATCTCGTCTTGCAGGGATTCGGTCTCGGTCTCGAGCGAGGCGACGCGCTCCTCGCTCGCCTCGGGTATAGAGGGCAGATTCGACTTGAGACGCTGAATCTCCATGAGCAGGGACTCGACGTTCGTCTGCATGTCCTCGCAGTCGATCTGCAGCGAGTTGCGAAGCTCCTCCGTCTCTTTGAGCTCGCGGCTCTGCTCGTTCAACTTGCGCTCCAGCGTGTCCTTTTTCCATTTGACTTCGACGAACTGCCGGGCCAACGCGACGAGCATGGGCTCGTTATCGGCCGTAGGCTCGAGAGGGGCATTTTTCAGTATGTCCTTGACTTTTTCGATCTCCATCTCGATGTCGGGCTGCTCGCCCATTTTCAAATCTGCCTCGGTCTCTTTGTCCTCTCTCGTTAGACTGATCATCTCGGTCTCTTTGTCTTCTTTCATTAAAATCACTTCGGTTTCCTTGTCGGCTCTGGGCTGAACGAGAGTTTGGACGGCAGAATCCGACGATTCCTTTACGGCCGGCTTCGGAGGCTCGACCGGTTGCTGCTGCTGCTGCTGCTGCTGCTGCTGCTGCTGCTGGAGGCTCTCGACTTTTCCTAAGGCTTGGTTGTACTCGATGTACAGATGCTCGTAGGCGCTTTGCAACGAGTGGTGCTTCTTCTGAAGTTCTTCTTTCAGCGACAGGACACTCTCTGAAATTATAGATATTGTCCTTGTACGAAAATAAAAAACAGTATTTATAAGTTCGATATTAATTCCGATGCTGATTAATCGGCAAGAAATATGCGTTTAATAAAATCTAATGCGAGGAATTGTTACAAGTACCGATAGATTCGGCATTCTGCTTGTCCAGCTCCTCGATACTCGACGATAGACTCTCATTTTCCGCCTCCAATTCGGCAATTCTCGAGCGCAATTCGATCTCACGCTGATTATCGCCAAGCTTCTCACTTTTGTTGCTCGCCGTCCGTTGCGATTTGCCCTCGGCGTCGAAACCTTCCGAATCCGATTTTTCCCTCTCTGTGCCGCTCTGAAATTGTTCGTTCTCATTCTCGAGTGCCAACAGCGCCGACTTGATCAGGCCGAACTGCTCCGCCGAGGCGAGCTTAGATATGGCTGTACGGAAATCGCTAACCAACGTTAACTCGTCCTGCTGTAGACGTTTTGCGTTCCTTTCGACCTCGCGGCTCTGCAGAAATTATTGCTAAATTACTATACTTATTGTTCTTTTATTTTTCACATGAGATTATCAAGTACTACTGATTTATCCTGAATTATTTTTACTGTCAAAAAGGTAAAGATCAGTAATTTAAAATATTTTTTTTTTTTCAAATACAAATATATATGCAGTAGAATGTATATTGGCACTCTCAATCTTTGGAATCAATTTGAACAAGTCACAAATTAATCATTGATATTCTTAGTTGTTGGAATTCAATCTCAGTAGAAATTGAAAAAATGTAATTATCGTTCGTAATAAATATTATACAATGTTAATTAATTAGTGTAGAGTGAAATATCATTTATTAATTTTGTTGTAATGATTGCTAGAAATAAAAACATTTTTTAAGAAAAAAAGGTGATTCGGTGTTTATCGAATACACACTCTTTTGATTTTCCAGTGCTGCAGTAAGTATATAAAAGTCTATTTCTACCTTTTCTCCCATTTGGATAATGCGATTCATCACATCCTGTTTCGCACGCAAGAGTTCCGCCTTCTGCGAAGGTCCTTCTTCTTTAAAATGTCCGTCATCCTTCACATTTGATGAGTACAGCTGCAATCAAGTAATTTTAATTAATAATGCAGGTTAATTATTTGCAAAAGAAAATATGAAAGAAATATTTGAAAATTTTACGGAGAAATAAAAATTGTTTTATAATAGACGCACGTAAGTTACTTTGCTCGATCTGTGTACATATATGTAGTTATACAATGATTCGTTATACACGTAACCGGTGTATGACTAATTTGAAAAATATTTACAAATATTTACAGTCACAGTTTGCCATCCACCTATATACTAACCCGATAACGGAATTTAATTAAGTAAATATTTGCAGGCATTCGAATTACTATATCGTTGCATAAGTATTCTATTACAGTAAGCTTTAAAAAATATTTTTAAATTCCATATGAAATTAATCATAAATCAAGATCTTTATAATATCTCATAAATTATAAGTTTTTAATCAATCAAGTGAGAGCGTGTGAGGAAAGTATTAGCCTTTTCTCTTCAGTGTGCAGAATCTGTGCTGTATATAAAATTGTATTATCCATGTAAAAGTACCTGGATGGAATGAAACCTTGGGTTTTGCTTCAAAGCCAGATCTTATTTTAGTAATCAAAGAAAGAAAAAGAAGAATCAAGCCGAACATTGTAATTTTCAGGCATAAAACGTCGCGCCAAAGGCAATTTTTATTTAACCTATTATAGTTTCCATATATTACATAAGCCTCTAGTCCAATTTTCATAGGGAACCGCATGCGCATATTTACCGTTTGAATGCTCTTCAGTTCGGTTTCGAGATCGCGAATCCTCACGGTGGCTTGGTCCAGCTGATCCTGCAGCAGCTTGCTTTGGCCCTGAACCTTGGACTCCCGATTCTTCCACGTCGAGGGCGGATCCCAGAAGAAGGCCCCATCGTCCTCGTCCTGCGCTCCATTGTTCCTCTGCAAAACCAATGTAAGAGAAGAAAATCAAAGGGGGGACATCGTGAGCAAAGAGAAAGAGGGAGGGCGGCAATTATCAATCGCGTTCAGTGGAGAGAAAAAAAAGATCTCGCGCTGATGGGCAAAAACAACTAAGAACCAACGCGCGGCGGCCGCTACGGAAGGATGGAAAAAGAGAAAGAAAACGCGCCAGAGCCGAGGAGAGGAGAAGCGGGAGAAGCGGGAGAAGAGGTGCACCTACGTGTACTTGCAGCGCAGCGCGCCGGGGACACCGACGACGACGACGACGACCAAGTGGAAGGAAAAAAGAAAAGGAAAAAATCGTCAAGGTCCACGGAGTGAAAAACGCAAATGCACAATTGCATAAACGTTATTCTTAGTTTTAAGGACTCGTCGGATTGCATTATAGGTGCTCGCGAGCGCGACTCGCCGTCTATGTATTACCGTACTATACGTGCACGGTGGTGGCCGCTGCTTTACGCGATTGGAGGCTAAACTTGGAAAAGTAGCAGCAGCAGCAGCAGCAGCAGCAGCGGAGCCGAGGTATAAAGCAGGATGCATCTGCCGGGAGTATATGCCTATAATCATAACCACGAGTCCGAGAGTATTGTTATGAGGCTTTTACATAAGAATCTCGTGCCGTGAACAATGCTCCCGCGCGCGCGATCTGTACACACGCATGGGCGCTATAAACGCCTGTGCCAGCCAGCTCCTCGCCTCGCCTCACCTCGAAAAACTCGTACGTTGGTTTTATTTTTTTTTTTGATTTTTTTTAATCCTGCTTATATTGATCCGATCGCCGCCTCCGTGAGATCATCTATTTTCGGCAGGTTCATAACTGCCTAATCGCAGGGCCTGGATTGTTTGCTAGTTTGATAAGACTGTCGTGGAGGGGCTATTTGTAGGAAATCTCTATTAGCTTAGTTCAGCTAGATTTTAGGAATTGACGAAAGCTCGAACTTCCAATTGGATACTACAAGTAACCACGATAGGTATGAAGCCAACTTGCGAAAAAATATTAGTACATTTTTAATGTTCCGCATTTCTTGCGCAATAATTCGATGCTCGATTAGTTTACAAAATGGTTGTATAATTATTTTTCAAATACTTTACTGTATAAGTACAATGTCCATAAGTACTAGTTTAACGTTAATACAGTTTTTTAAGGAATAAGAAATGAGCGTAGATAAGAATTACAAGATCATAACTGTTTCATGTGAGAGATGAGTCATAGGATGAAAATATGTGCATTCTTAATAAAAAGGAATAGTTAAATCCTGAAGAATAAATATTATTTCTTTTAACTAATATCCTAGCACGAAAAAGCCGAAGAAATACTTATAAATGCTTCTCTGAAAATTTCAGAACGTGGGAGGAACGTTTCAGAGACCTGGAAATGTTCGCGTTTGATGTCTCGAGAAACGAATTATAATGTTTCTTTGGTCACGCTGCAGAAATGTTTCAGAAACGGTTTGTGTAAAATCTAGAAAAAAATGTTCTGCAATGTTCAGAAAAACGTTTCTAAGTTTACAAAGAAACGTTCTAGAAACGTTTCTCCAACGATTCTTGCTATGTGTGATGTGACTATTTCTGAATATACATTCGATAGCTGTTGTACGTTTCTGAGTGACGTGGATTTTTCATTTAAAATTTGTTGAAGCATAATAGATTTTTTAAAGTCAAAATATTATAATCATACTTGTTAAGATATTGAAAAAGATTTGCAACAATAAATCACATTTTTATAGATTATAAATAATATTAAATACTTAGCATACTCTCTAAAGTTAAATCAGTTAAATTTTACTGATTATAAGTGAATATTGACTAAACGCCGTTGTCAAATGTCGTGCACTGAAAATCAGTAGCTATACACTGATTGAAGTTTGATAAAATGTAACTTATTGAATAGGTTAATAGTGATCACTGATTAAATTAATCAATATGCGCTTCTGGAACAGTGAAACGACATTATTCTTTTCGGACATTCAAAAACGTTTACCTATTTGTTAGATAATTAAATGCGCTGCTAAATTAGTCAAAATGACTCATTCTGCAGTTAAATCCTGAAACAGTTAAATTAATTTTACTTAAGACACAAATCAAATACAGTTGAATTTTGTAGGGAAGTAAATTTTTTACTTATTCGTTAGTTATATTTTAATGTTTTATAAATGAAAATCAGAACTACTTATTAAATAAGTAAAAATTGAACTGTTTCAACTTTAGAAAGATATAGTTAGCAGCTATTTTTACGTTATATATATCGCATACAATAGGGAATGTACTAAAAATATTGCGTAATCCTGAATAGGTGTACACTCAAGTTTTGAAATCATGGAATATATTGTGAAATTAACCTTTGATTTTTTACGTGCATATGCATAGCTTAAAGCATTATTTTCTATTGCTCAAATCTAAAGATAATATTTTAAACAAAGTTACCACTGCACGTTTTTAAATTTAAATGTTATTTGTGTATAAGTAAGTTAAACAAACACAATATTTTAAAATGACGTGAAAAGAATTACATAACCCCTTTCATAAATTAAAAAATATGATATTCAAAATTGACCTTTTTTCCAACATTTTTCACTCTACTTATACATCGCTAAATTTAAATACAAGCGAATAGAAAATCTAGCGTTATTAATATTATATACTAATAACTGCGTTGTTGGAATCAGATAATCTAGATAATATAATGCGTTATATCGACACAGAAAAGAAAATTAATAATTTAATTTGCGACTACTACTGCACGCGTCCAATTGATTGAATCGCCCCGGCATCGCCCGATTTATGTGTCGCGGTGAACAATAATTTAAGTTCGTCGCGCGCGTCTGCACTGAAAAATTAGAATATCAAATTCTATAGGAGTCACGGCGCGGTCCCTGCACTTCTGATCCTGTGAGAAACGGAATAAAGAGAAAGAAATCAGATGGAAAAAAAGGGATAATCGACAAACAGTATGTATATACATAGATCGCATCGCATTAGGAATTGTCGGTCAGCTGCGCGATCGTCCCACCGATAAAGGTGCCGTCGGTCTATACTCTCGATCGGATGATTTCGAATCGATCGAGGAAGTCAGTCCTGTTTCATTTGACCTTCTCTCTCTCTCTCTCTCTCCCTGTCTCTATCTCTGTCTTGCGGTGTCCGTGCGCGTTATGCAAACGCTGAAGCTGACCGACTCGAATAGGTGACAAAGAGTCGCTCCACCGCGAGAGTATTATGCGAGAATAGTAGAAGAAAGAATTGAGCGGGGTTAGGAGAGAGAGAGAGAGAGAGAGAAAATGAGTGGAATAAGGGGACGATCGAAGCACGTGGTCCGGGCGCAGAGCACAGCGATGCTAATGAATATGAAAGGGGGTTCCGTTGCTGTCGGGTCAAGGAATAATGCGTCGTTTGACTTGCATGTGCGTTCGACGTGTCGCATGGCCGCACAGAGAAAGAGACACAGCGAAAGGAAGGACTGACAAAAGAGGATTTCGACGACTGCTACCGCGATGTTTTAGGCTAAACGGGCGCGAGAGACTTGAAAAACATCAGAAAACTCTACGGGTCCGAGTCGAAGACTGCGTCGGAGAAGCAAAAAGCTCGAGGGCTATTTTACTTTTTAATGCAGCCGATCGCGATTGTTTTGCCGATATCGCGGGATGCATAGGACTATGTATTTTTCTTTTCAATTTTTGAGAGTCTGCGATGCTTATGGCGATAGCTTGGACGAGTAGAGGACATGCATATACGCTCTAACAGATTCTGGGTGAATAAAGTCTATGCCAATAGGGACTCGCAATGACATAAGCTTGGAATTATCAGATTCTTTCGACGGTAGATAATATATAATCGTGCTGGAAAACAAGCTGACGTCCGCGAAGCGTCGGACAATCGGTCACTCGATTATCTGCGACACGCACAGTTCATAAAAAAACTGCTAACGCTGATCGCCTACTCGAACGGACGCATGTCCTATGTTATCGAGCGGCGTCTTCCTGAAACCCGAACCCAACCCCTACCGATTATACAGCGTTACAGGTAATACGGAGCGATAAGCGAACGTGGGAGCGGAAGCTTTTATCAAAACGAGGAGAGCGGCCGCGAGGCGTAACAACCGTGCATCGTTTCTTTTAACTGCGTGCTCTTAATTTCTCTTGTAACGTGCGACAAGTTCGACTATTTATGTTTTCTTGTGTCATTATAAATTCCGGTTTGTTTGTAGATGAATAATTTATCGATTTGTAATCATTGTACGTTATACTTTTAGACGTCACGAATAAACACATTCGTAATATTATTTTGAGCTTTTGTACGCACATTCTTCAAGTTTGTATTATATTAGTAAATTGTCGAAAGTATACTTTCTATAGAAGGAAGGCTTTATTTGTTTATCAATATTATCATTTTGACTCTGCATTTTTACTATATATAGTGCATATATATAATATATATATATATAGCAGTTTTAATAACTCTTTGTTTAGGTTAGTCCTTGAAAATAGAGAAAGAATCAGCTCACATGCGAG
The DNA here is from genome assembly GCA_900490025.1 of Megastigmus dorsalis. Lineage (NCBI taxonomy): Eukaryota > Metazoa > Arthropoda > Insecta > Hymenoptera > Megastigmidae > Megastigmus > Megastigmus dorsalis. The sequence continues at coordinate 33,370 of UELU01147288.1, forward strand.
TAGCGCATCAGATGAATAATATGCCATAATTATTGCTATAGTCGAGAATATTTAATGGACGATCAATTTTCGCACCAGTTTTTCTGAGGTCGCGAGCATTTACTGAATGTTTTGTAATTCGATTTGAGTAGAGCTATAAATGAAATTTAACCGCGAGCTTCTGCAGGTTCGAAAGATTGGCAGCGTGGAAATATAGGCAAAAGTCTTCCCGTCGCACGACGATATCCGTGGCTGCATAGTCGCGCGCACTTGTAGCTCTCCGGCGTTTTAGCCATTATATTCCGCAGCAGGCGAGACGCTCGCCTATGCGGAGGTATAGTAGCATAATATAACATTGGCTCGGTCTCTGCAATATGGAAGAGAAAGAGAAAGAGGCGCGATTGAACCGCTTTTATTGCGGTGCAGTGGCGCAGAGGCGCGCAGAGGCGCGCAGATGCGCGCCACTCGATATCTTGGCGCGGTCTGTGTCAACACAGACGTACTGCAATAAAACGCGTGTCGCTTTCTCATCTCCTCGCAACGACGCGCAACCATGTATATACTGCATGTATAGCAGCGTTATACGCGAACCTGCGGCCAAGTCATATACGCGATCCGCGAGCGAGCTGCTCAAGACCTATAACCTTATTCTCGAGCTCGGAGATTGTTATTTCGTGAATTTTGACAACACCGCGGGTATGTATGTACTATACTTTGCTTTAATTTGTTGTCAAGATGCCCGATAAATAGAGTAAGAAAGAATATGTATCGATTGATTTGTAATTTCAAAATTTAAAACAGCATAATCAAAATAATAATTTAAGCTTTTGCATTCAGTATTCTGAATCGAAAGTCAGATTTCTCGAATTTGATGGTACGAATTCTTGAAAGACTAAGTGAAAACGATTATAGATGTAATTTGGATGCATGGAATAAATTGACTTTCATACTGCAGAATTATTTTTCATCGTATAAAATATTTATTGTACGCGCTCGACATTTTTTCAAAGACATTCAAATTAAAGGGGTATACGCTTTCAAGTAAACAATCTTTATCGTGCCAAAGTAAATACTTATAAATTAACAATAGCTATTGAAGGCTGATTTATATATTTGTATTTATAAAACGGTAGTTATACATACATATCAAGTAAGAGCCTATTCAAGACACGCACTAAATCATTCGACATAAGTAATACGATTAGCGCGACTGCAAAAGGAAAAATGTGCCATGCAACTGTATACATATTTATTGAGAGCAATAAAACGCTGTCAATATTTTCAACACACCCGCAGTAACATGCTTTTGGTGACAGCACGCTATACAATTTGGTTGCTGCACCGGTAAAGTCATGCGGTACGACAAAGTTTGAACATCGGACATCGGAACGTCCCGAGCTTTGTCGAGATGCACCTGTGCGCTCGATCGGCCTGCACAGCACGGCACCAGCCAAGAGCCGAGCAAACAGCAGTAGTTTTCTCTCTGTAGCGCGATTCGATGTCGAAGCCCGCGAGCGCATTGTCGCCGTATCAATTCCGAGCCACGAACGAGTAGCGCGGCGCGCGCGCGGAAAACGCGGACAGCGGTCAAAGGAGGTCGCGATAAGGAACGCACACACGGGCGCAGACGCGCGCTCCTTCCCTCCCACCTTTCCTCCCCGCCGCAGTCCCGCCTCCACCCTCTTTTCCCAACCCCTGTCCCCCCTAAGGCTCTCCACATGCGGTACAATACACGTATACGCATAATGCGGCAGACCACACGTGCAGCGAGTCGCTCGCGCTGCAGCAGCGTACCTATATGTACAATGGCGAAATGCGCGCCGCCGAGGAGGTGAGGGAGAAACAACAGAACGCGCGCGCCGGCCCCAGAGAGAGAGAGAGAGGCTTATCGTTTCTGCGGTAATATCTTCGATATGTGTGTGTGTGTGTATGTAGCTATATAACGTATATACATATATCGGTCTTACTCTCGCTCGCCGCGGCGGCTCTCTCTGCATAAGAAACGAATATAAGCGCGCAGGTTATATAGGTGTGCAGTATAGTAGCGAGCGTTCGCACACTGCATGTGCCGTTTTACCTTTTTTCTTTTTCTTCTTTTTTCTTTTACGCTGCACATGTGAATATTCTATGCGGGTAATAAAAGGCTGGCTCGTATTAGTGCCGCGAGCGCGAGCGCGCGCGACGAGTTCCTTGGCTTCGATTTCGCGTTCGTGTGTGCTGCAGCGACGGAGGAAAGAGAAAACGGTGCCGTTTGCTTTTAAATTGACTTTTTATCATTTTTACATAAACATATATATATATAGGTAGCGAGTTGAGCTGGGATATTTGTGATTGTTAAAAGCTCGCGCGGACCGATCACCGATTGGGCTTTTCGATTCTCATTGTTGTGTACATGCCGATGCACACGGGTTTCTGCGATTATCGCAGCATAACGCGTATTCTTGCACGTATGGGGATTTCCACAGATTTAGCGTAAGCGAGCAGCTTCCATTGAATGAATTATTGACATTTATAGTCAATGGAAGATATCGCTTGGTACATACGATGCACTTTCAGATAGTTGTACGGAGGGTAATGCTCTAGTAAAAAATTACAATAGTGTTTTGTAATTTAATTACAGACTGCTAAATACGTGAAAACATGACAACAGTTTATTGGTAAAATTACTATAAATATCGTGAAATTCAATATGCACATAATAAAATTTCCTATATAGGAATTATTATAATTGTTTCGCTTTTGGTAATCTGTCAATGGATTACAACACTCTGTTGTAACTTTTACTAATTAATAAATTTTTAGTAATTTTATGAGTTTAAATACTTTAAATAAATAGATTTAATAGTACATTAATAATCTTAGACATATATATTGGAATTTATGCATCAAGCGTCTTGCTTGCTAGGCGAATCTACAGTACCTATCTTCAAAGTGCTTTCACGTGGCCAGTAATCGAAAATAATCAAGATATTTTATATACTTCTCTAAAAATTGACTTAATTTAATTAAAAGTATCATAAGCAGATACATATTCATTAATTATTTAGACTCATTTTTTTAATTTTATACACAGTTATCAACGGCTTTTTGATCATTGGCATACCCTGAAATTTTACAATGTACAGCTATTATTTGTTTCTCAATGCAAGATAAAATCTAAGCAATAAAAACAGTATACCAGTATATACTTTACAAATGATTTCAAAGTGTTGAAAACTATAGATTTAATCTTTGTAAATGTTTAACGCATAAGCGGTTGTTCGAAATTATTCCGTGACATGGTTTTTGCATTGAAGCACTCTGTGACTCGTTGGTTTGTCGATAGTTTACGAAAGTTAGGTTGTTCAATGTTCCTATTTACTAAGTTATAGATAGCAACCGCGTTGGGAAAGTTTACATTATAAATGACCGGCTTGATAATTATGTTCACTTTATGCTATTTATGAAAAACATCAATCTTTCATTTCTTACATATTTTATTAGCTAACTTTCCGATAAGGTGTCTTTTAATTCAATTTAAAAATATTTTAACAAATCTCGGGTATATTATGCACAATAAGGCTTGCAAATTCTTCTAATCCCTCATATTAACGTGATTGGAAAAAAAATCGTAACATTCCGTGTTTTAAATATACTTTTATAAGTATCATTAATAAGAAATTCAGTTACCTATGTTAAAATTCTTTTAACTGCCCTGGAGTAGGCTGACCAAGATTACTGCGCTTTAATAAACAATAAAAATATGATCCCAATCAATTTATACGGCTGCATTGCGGCATGATTTCATTCTCCCAATTAAAACCAGTACATGATGCAATTTTTTACGGAAGAATAATAATCTATCAATGCAAGTATACGAGGCTTTGGAGCACATAGAGAGAGAGAGAGAGAGAGAGAGAGAGAGAGAGAGGCCCCTGCGTGACTTTAATGATTTGTCGAAACCAAAAGAAAGGTACATATATAGAGTACACGCGAAGAAGGGTATCGTCGGGTCGCGGAAACCATCGGCATTTATCCGCGCATGGCCCGGCTTTACCCCTGCGACGTTCCACCTTTTTTCCTTCACTCTCTGATTCCGCGAATCCGCGAATCCTTACGGCGTTTCGCCAAAACGCGCCGTCATATGCTGGTCAGTTTCTTTTTGCACTGTTACATCTCTTATATACTGGCGGAGCTCGCGTGGCACATAAAGATAGTGCATACTTTTCCATTGTGCCTCGTGTACAGCTTATGTATATGTGTGTGCACCAACGTCAAAATAAACTGGTATTATACTTACACGCGGAGAAAAGTTTTTTTTTTATACATATATATAGTTGAAATTCCCGCACGATCTGCACAGTAGACTATACTGCTTTTGTACTACAACTAGAATAATGGAGTTCATAGTTTTGAAAATTGGTTCTGGGCAAGAGAAAATAGTTTACGCTTTTCTAAATAATACGAGTTTATTAACCTACCTGCAAGAGAATCGTTCATAATACAGGGAAAAGGGAATACAATGAAGTATTTTTAGTTAAATTAACAAGCACAATGGACAGTGTCATGTAGGTGTCGCCAGCGATTTTTCTATTGTAATTGCAAACGACTGTCAAAGCGTATATTTTCGGCGACAAAACAAAAAAAAAATAAGCGTTTGGCCTAATTGTAGCGCGTTTAATATCGTTTTGCTGATGCTATCGCTTCGCTAAACTCTTTGTGGCTAAACTAGTTTTATGGCGGCCGCGCTGTTTGAAATTTCTAAACGGTGATGTAATGCAAACTGCTTTGTTTACATATCAGTGAGTTGCCTGCGATTCTTCTTTTACCTTTTTCCTGACTGCATCATATACTACTCGTTATCGCGGCAGGAATCTATGGCTTGGACTTTTCGTAGGGTAAAGCTTTTGGTTCACAAATGACGTCTTTGCGACAATGGAAACGAAAAAATGATAATTCCGTTTGGTGTGCGAAGAATAAAAATCACGGCGGAAACAATCAAACTTAAACCGATGGCTATTGCGTACATGAAATTGTTATCTCGTATATATTCTTCGAATTGAGAGACAAAATGAATATATATATGTAGTTTGAGGTAAGCTAATCTAAAAATGTTATCTAAATAAGCGACTGAAAAGGTAAATAAAGCGTTTTTTGTTATCTTTTTAGTTTGTTCAAAATGAGTTGAGGATTTCAATGGCATTTCGTGTTTACTCGAACGCGCCTTCGAGAAAGTCCTAAGGCCTAAGAGTGTCGTTGGATACTCTTAAGCAAAGAACAGAGCAAGTTACTGAAAACTTATTTCTGTATGATGGTTATTTTCAAATAAAATAGTATTGCAACAACCTTCACATTTACTCCATAAATTTTTTATTTTTCTAAATCAGCTCACAAATCTCAATCGTTTAAATATTTTGTTTATAAAGAAAATGAATTTCAGCATAAAATTACTTCGAGAATTGGCTAATAACAACATGCACCGTATCAACGGTTGGGTGGAAGAAGGTATACTATTTTGGAGTTTCCTTGAAAAAGGTACTATCTCCAATGCATCTAGCATAGCAGATAGTACTTTTTTCAAGGCAATTCCGAAATAGTACCTTCTTCCATTCAACCGTCGATATTTGCAGGACTATTTTGGTTAAGGTAACGAAAATTTGTTTAAACGATAAAAGTTTATGAGTTACAATCTTTTACATGTTAATAGAAGATTAAGTAATTATAAGTTTGTCAACGTGCACAAAAGAGAATGTTGCGGCTGCATCTGCTTTGCTCAAACCAAATTTGTATTCAGCTGTCCAGAAAAAAAAAATACATCGCATAAGAGACAGGAACCTTGGAATTTAAATGTTTTTTCACTTTTTTGTAACAGATTTTAAGAATGCGAGCCAACAAAATTTCAGAAAAAGTGGTGCACGCTTTTTAACTTTTTAACACTCATTTTACTTCTTATCGAGTAAGGCGATCGTTTGCTAACTTGAATTCTCTGTCCAAAGACTCATAATCATATTATTATGAAAATGAATTTATAAAAACTATTAGTTTAATATAAAAAAATTGTGTCAGTCCTATATTGTTGCGATTCTAAAAAAATATGATGATATCGTGAAAACTACAGTTTCAAATGAATTCGAACATTCACATGTACTTTGCCTTCGTCACGCTGCACGTGTTAAAATGCATAATCGCTTTATAACAGCGAAGCCAAATTAATAATTCGATCTTGCAAATTGTATTCAAGTATATGTAAAGATTTGTAAAGGCGACTAGTTCGTCTCTAAACCCTTTCTTTGTAATACTATTTCATGGTCAATAAATACAATACAATACAATACAATACAATATTTGTATACAATTATAGAGAAAAGAAAATGCTTAGGTTTATATCGAATCGATCGTCACATATCGCGTTTGACTATAAATCTCGCACAAGTTATACGCGACAAATAAGCGTCCCCATTCATCGACCATTTCGTTTAGACTCCCCTATAGATTTCGCGGCTTCGGAGCGCACAAGCTCAAAGAGAACAGGCGATAAAACAAAATAATCTGAAAGGAAGAACGTGCCTGGAGAAGTATTTTCGCGACGGTGGCGGCGGTCGCGCGACGCCCATAGAGTCCAGGCACACGAGAGACCGCAGCACTGCACTGCAGCGAACAGACGCGCGTCGCGGAGCTGTTTCGCCATCAACGTCATTTCCACCGCTAGTTATGAAACGAGCCTCGCTCGCGCGCTCATTATCCATATGCCTATACCGATATCTATATGCACTCCTATAAATATATACGCGTATATACATATAGACATGCGTGCAGGCCAGCTAGAGTGTACATGCTAGTGTGCGTGGATATGCGTGTGCGAGTCTATATGCCTTGGCTGTTCTTCTCCTGCTTTTCGCGGCAGCGTTCGACTTGACGTGAATGCGCTCGTTCCAACAATTTCTCTCTCTCTCTCTCTCTCTCTCTCTCTCTGCACACACACACACACACGTTATTCGCGTGTGCGCGAGTTGCAGCAGCAGCAGCAGCGGCGGCAAAGTGCGCACACGTAACGATAGCGCGCGACGAGGACGCGATACATAACGAATTCGCGCCAGCGAATGACGATGGTATATATAGTGTTATTGTGCAGAAGCGAGGGAGTAACCCTGTGTGCGGCTTCGGCGGACGCGAAATCAAGCTGGGGAATATGATGTGACCGTCGCTTTTAACAAAAGAGCTCGAACTTGTAACTACTCGTGGGTATATATACTAAAGGTAGAGTTTTTATGTATACGCAGATGTATACCTGTGGAAAGAAATCAAGAGAATTGAGATTCAATTTTCAATGGGTTCACACATGTGGCAAGGATTGCGGCTGACTTGGCGAAAAATTTACGACGAGCATTTGTTATACTGAGAGAAACGGATCGTAAATGCGTATTCAAGCCGTATATACCTATAGTTAAAACTCTGCTTTAAGAAAATGGAAGTACCGCTTGCGATTTGTTCCAAACTCTACGCACTACCTATGAAGAATATTTCAAATTACGAAAGTTTGATGTATTGAAAACTGTTTACTAAATGCGTGCTATAAAGATATTTTTTCTGCATATCCATGCATATAGGTAACTACAGTCTAGTCTGGCAGTCAAATTGTTAAAAGACTGCGCATGCTATAATAAAATCTGCATTTAGGGCTTTAACTACCTTTTGTTTTTCAAAACGTAACCATATCAATATAATTTAATATCGGGCATTGAAATTCTCAAGCGGATCATGGGTCACTTCTAACCACGCAAACATGAAAAAATATATTACTTGAAAATGTAGAAGACTATAATACAAACAGATACTTTATAAATAGATTATTATGACTTGGAAGGACTATATATTATTTTGAAAATTAAATCGCTCTAAAAAATCATGTATATATTGATCGTACATCGACGTATTTCACTATAAAAAAGGGGTTAATGTTTCGCAATTAAAATCATTTAATTCTATAAGTTCTCAAAAAAATTAATTGATTGCAATTGAGAAATAAAAAGATTATGTTGATTTATGAAATGTTGTTTAATAAGATTAGATTGTAAGGAACTTGAGCATGTGAAGTAGGTTTACGCGCTGCTGAAATGGTTTAGTATTGCCGAAGAAACGATAGCTGCTCGATTGGACTTGCGCATACATTGACCTTTGGCATGCGCGTTTGTTTAGCGTTATACTTCGGGCTACACGATTCTGGAAAGACATTTTTAACCGCTCGTTTATCATTCCAAATTATTTACAAGCCTTTTTTCCCCTCCCCATTGTTGTCGCAACGCGCGACACATCCTATATCTTTTTTTCTATTTTCGCGGATTAGCTTGTAACTAAACGAAAGGGAATACCTAATTAATAAAAGCTAGGGGGGAAAAAAGGGGCTGGAAGAAGGTGAAACGCCGTATGAATATTCATCGTTTTATATTGGTGAACTTTTACTGAAAAACGATTTTGTGATGAAACTCACGCTTGCAAAATTACGAGCAAAAACGATTCGACACGAATGTATAACTTTTTGTAGCACGTACACAAAAACTCTAATTATATACCGTTCAATATTTATTGTGATATAACGAGCAACTATTTATTTCTCATGCATATTGAATGCGAAATGACGATATAAACGTCGCTCTTCGATTCAGCCATGATGATTGGAAAAAAAAATTATTATTATCCTATATCGCACCATTTATTTTTAACAAACCTATATTGCCGCAGTTCATTTGCGCAAAACAACGAAAAAAATGGTTTAATAAGCAGATTCTGCCCCGCTTTCGCAGCGACAGAGCGTCTTTTTTTTAAGTGTGACACTGAAATGCGCTTACGCCGAGAGAAAAAAAAATGATTTCTCGGAAAGAGCAATGTTAATGTCGGGAATGTGGACGAAAAGGCGCTCGCACACACCAAGTGTATCGCGGCTTGGATTGCAGAGCTTTGGAGTTGGTTATGAAAAAAAACGACGACTTCAAATATCACACATTAGAAACTCGTCTACTGATTCCAAAAGTCTCACACTCTCGGCGTCTCCAAACGATAATAAAGAACATGGCGTGTATCGTGTTTAATACTGAGAATCCAATAGTCAGCGAGTTCCAAAAGATAAGCAGCACAAGACGCGTTGTCGACGTTGTAACTCTTGTGACTCGCTTTTCGAGCGTCTCCTTACGCCATACTCATATCCTTTCAAAGCCCCAATGAGATTTCTAATTTCATTCACGGTTGAACATTCATGCGACGCATTATACTAACGGCTCGGATTGTTGTTAATATTATTTGCCTTAAAATTCTTACACAATTTGGTACTTTACGATTAGCCGAATCAAGTTCGAATGCACCTGTTGCATTGAAAATCGTAAATATGTTTCGATGTGCAGGTAAATATTATAAACATTAAAGTGCTGTTAGTACAGAATATAAAAATGTTTAACTATTTTGACCGATTGAACGTTATTGTAATACACATTTATGCAATTTTTAAATATAGTTTTTAAACTATTTAATTTAAGATACGTACAGATAGGTTTCCATTCGGACACTCGGTGGCTTACTCATACTCGTATAATCAAAGTAATAAGACTTGGCATTTGGCAATCGAGTTGTTTGATTTAAGAAAAGTATATATTATAAATCTCTAATCGACGTATAGAGGCCGGCTTTATATTCGGAGAAATCGATCATTCGTCACCGCGCGAGATCTCAAGCGACCATTGCGCCTGTAATTTTCTGCTCTACTAATGATGTCATTGACTCTCTCTCTCTCTCTCTCTCTCTCTCTCTCTCTCTCTCTCGTATATACACACACACGAAAAATCTATATACACACTCCAAGTGTATAATACGTATATGCACGAGCGTTCGTTCGCGTTCGTCCGTCCGTTCATTGGTTGCTCGTAAGCGCAGTGGTGGCTGAAACAACTATACGCACATGAGGCCACGACACGCAAGCGACGAGTCCTAGATGAGCAGGAAATGCATTTTACATCTGTTGCAAAACAGCCGACTTTCAGTCAAAACACAATAACGTTCATTTCGATCCTATTGTCGTATTATTTTTTCTTTTCTTTTTTTTCTTTTTTTTTTTAATGAAAAGAGAAATATGAAAATCCGAGGAAAAATGCTACTACGTGTATTATGGAAGCGAGTCGCGTTTATTATTAGCTTTTCAATTATGCGTGTCATCCTTTTGCTTCGTATAGCTTCGGCCATAAATACTCGCTTTTTTCCAAACATTTGCCGTAAATTTAAAAATGAATTTCGATAGTTATCCTTCCCATTCGTGTGCCTAAAAATTCAACTAACAAAAGGAACATATAAATGGTTTAAATAAATTTCTGAAGAAATATAATTGCTCTATTCTAAAAGAATTAATGGTGGCATGACGTTGCGCTTATTTATGTGATTAGGAGTTAATAATTTAGCAAGTCGACTTATACACGCATAAAAAGGATTCTACATTTCATCGTTACATATTGCGAATGTTCTATTTTAATTATTTACAAGGATCTTCAGTTCGTTCGTCATTCGGCGTTGATGTTCTAAAGAAAAAGGTAAATTATGTTTAAAATATAATTGTGGTGAAGTGTACATAAAAACAATATCGAAGGCCGTAGAACACAATGAACGTAAAAACTTTTGAAGTATTGAAAATCATGAGCCTATACCTAATTTAAGAATCAAGCCATAAAAGATCATCAGCCCCACGTGAGCGAAATCGCGCAACAAAAGGTCCAATCGCAAGGTAGCGATATAGAAAAGTGTAAATTAAGGCGTCCGTCTTTGGCCGCAAGCGCCTCCTCCTCGGCTCTTTGCCGACTCGCGAGGCGCTAAAACGGCACGCGCCAGCCGATGTCGACTTTTCTCGGCGACGCGTCTCGCCTTGTACCATTTAATACCATTAAAACTGCAGCGGCGCGAGCTTAGCTTTCTTTCGTCCTGCAGCCGAGCGAAGATGACGAAGAACGGTTCGCTCGTGCAGCATTGGTCGCGAGCGCGACACGGCAGCGCGCGCGAGATCGTATTTCCAATGCGGCTCGCGCGATCAGTTGGATATGTTTAACGGCGCGTGCTGCATATATGCGCAGGATGGAGTATGCGCTCCGCGCGAGCGCAATAACTAATGGACTTTACGCGGGGAGCAGCTACGAGCTTCCTCGCACGGCTTGCCGCCCGAGAAAACACGTATATATAGACGCGTGCGGCGAGCGTGCGGTGCGGTGCAGCGATCGATCTTGGATTGAATTGCTCTGGAATGACGTTTCTAGATTGCTTCTTTTTTTTTCTTCTGCTTTTTTTTTTCACCGCTGCGTCGACTCGCATTCGAATTGCGCGCGATGTTTTAATCTGGAGAGACGTATAGCAAAAACATTTCTTTTTTCCACCTTACATTTGTAAATGTCCTTTATATACGCAGAGTATATGCATGCGTACCCTCGATGATGCAATCGCTTTTGAAAATGGAAGGAAATTCATGACTATTACTGCGGAGTCAATCAGAAATATGACATTAAGAGATTATTAAAAAGTTTGGTAAAAAAAATTCTCGTGCGATGCGAATTTAGCTGATTAGTGAAAATATAATAAAAACTCATTCGATGCGTGAGAATTAAAGTTTCTATATATAAATATAGAAAATGATGCTCCAGTCGTATAAGCACAACGTTTTCAAAACTCAAGACGTTCGAAGAGAAATATATTACGTATGGGCGTTTTACGAAATGAGTGACAATAAAGCCTGGCATTGTCTAGACAATGTATATATAATGCTACAATAGCGCGCGGAGAACAGTTTCGGAGAAAAAAGAGCTTCGAAACAAGAAAAACTCATACTAAATCATCGATAAATACACAAATATATAGGTCGTAGGAATCATACGAGTGTGAAAGCGCAACTCGCGGCCGCGCTTATCCTTTTCTGCGTTCTGTTAAGCGCCACTGAGGTCGCGCGCTTTTTTCTCCGTTAGCGCGATTTTTCCAAGTCGCGGCGAGAGAGTGAAAAATAGGCGCGACAAAGACGTCGACGAAGAAGAAAAAAAGAAGAAAAAAAGAAGAAAAAAACAGAAAAACAAAAGAAGCATATATAACGAGCGGAGAATCGTAATTGCGTCTAATTTCTCATTTTCTGGTATGCTTAGAACTTCGTGTGCACCAGAATTACTTAACCAATTTCGCGGCCTCGAAGTCGCTGCTCGCGGTGTACAGGTAAGAGCGTCTCGACACACGTAACCGACGAGCTTCGACGTCGTCGGCTTTATATCGATAGCGAGAGTAAGGCGGCATCGCGCCGGACTCGCGTTCGCGCGCATTATGCAGTCTATTATACCAGATAAGAAGCCTCTATGGCTCTTGTTCACCTTTATCGTTTATGTACAAATTGACGTGCGCCGCGCGCGACTATATTGCAAGGCGAGAGCGATATCGCCGCGACCGAGCGAACGCCGCGATATTTCTTCGTTTTTTTTTTTTTTTTTTTTTTAACGCGGAAAATTCTGCACCTTATGCGTTTCGCTGTGCTTTTCTTCGTTTTCTTTTTGCGCAACGCGCATGCACCGCACGCGGCTTTGTATGGGGCTCCATTTTGCCTCTTGTTTGATAAAAGATTTTTGTTCGACAAGTTTCGAGAGAAAATAAATTCACTAATACTAATAACTAACTATTGTTTCAGTAACTTCATTTCTGCGGCATGAAATGAGATTTTTGGAAGTAGATATAAATTAAAATGAGGTGAAAACAGAGTTGTATATTGAATTTATATATTTCTGTAGAATTGATACTGTACAGATCTGTATTAGTATATATAGAGCGAGCTTTGCGTTATACAAGTGCAAAAATACAATTGTTATCGCAAAAGAAATCTAATGCAATCAACGATATCAGTTTAAGAAACTATAGAGCGACTGCACGAGCTATAGTATGCCTTTGTTATTAGCAAACGCAAAACGGAAATGTTTTTTCTACTCGAACCCGCTGTGCAAACGAGAAAGTATATATATATTATATCATAAGCAAAATGCACGTATACCACCAAAAGTTATACATAATTAAAAATACAAATCAAAATGAAAGAGCGTATAACGACCAATTCTCCCCGCTGCTGTCGCTCAAATTACGTTCCGATGCGGATCGAAAAGTAGTCAGCGATGCTCACAGCTGGCCTTGCGGAATTTTTTCAGTAGAATCGCGATTCTTAAATATTGAGACGAAAGCGGACTCTCAGCTATAAACGGTGGAGACAAACACACACACACACACACACGCACACACGCACACGGACACACACACACATGCGCGCACGTGCAGGCAAACACAGAGGCCGAGAGAGTTTGTGCAGCAAGAAGAAGGACAACTCCTCTCGGTGCGTTGGGTAAACGCTCGTAGTTGCAACACTATCGTCACTATGGTAATTGACTGGACTCGTCCGTCTCTCTTGCAGCAAGTTCGCGCACCTCCGATTCCCCCTTCATCTGTGCGTTAGCGCGATAAGGTTAAACTACGATTCGATGCGTGGCTTGGGAATCGGTAAAGTGCTCAAATCCCGAAACGTGCTGAGCCGATGTATCTAACTAAATTCTTTTGATCGGTATGATTTTATCCCGAGTATAATATCGGATCGAAAATACTTACTGGCTACACTTGAACGCAAGTTACATAAGAATCGAATTTTGTACAGCGCAAGCATATACGACACATTTACTATACGTGCAATTAATAAATGCATTAGAATGTAACACTCTAGAATGTCAGGAGAGAACTAGATTATGTTATTAACGTTTAAGAAGATAATTACGTTGCCATTCTACGCGTCAAGCTAGATTTAAGTTAGAATTAAGCAAGCGACATTAAATTTTCTTTAAAAAAAATCTTAATAGTATTATAAAACGTCAAAGTGTATTATTAAAGTCTAATTTAACCTCGAGTATACGTAGAAAGATCGAAAATAAATGTTTATAATTCCAAATCCCGTATAGTTTTGACCCAATAATAAATGAAAAAAGCATAATTTTCATTACCTCGCTTAAACACGTCGTTTATCACTTATTGTGAAAGTATATTCAAATGGCACACGCTTACTAGCCCTTACTTTGCGCAATATCCCAAAAGTTAATTTGTCGCCGTAGAGTACTATAAGTAGTATCGTAAGAATCGAGTCCAGCTTCATTGCATTATAATCTCATTCACAGTGTTTCTATATATAATATAGTATATACACAAATGGTTCGAGTATAAGTATGTTTGATATGCATCAAAAGTCGTAGCTTACAATAATTATATAGGAGTATTTATCTTTTGCAATTCATTCTCCGCATGAGCGTGTCCCGCACATCACGCATCGCTGTGCATTTTCATATATACATATATATTTCGCAAGAGTCGCCGCGGCAAACTAGCTCTCATCCGCGAGCGGATAAAAAAAGCAGTCATTCTATTGAATATAAAGTAATATGCACGCGAATAAAGTGCAAATCGAAAGAGGAAGACGAGCGCATAAATATATAGAAATGCTAAATGCTCGGGATATAAAGTAAAAAGTGTCGCTTACGCTAACGATGCAAGTTTTTCCTCGTGCGGCTGCGACGGCGGTGGCAGCTCCCAGAACTCGTCACGTGCAGCGTCACCGGGGATCTAGTCCGGCTCCCTTCCGGCCCCCGTTGCGGCTCCCTGGCTGCCTTGGCCCGACCAAGAATCGACCAAGAATCGACCAAGAATCGACGAAGCCCCCGCGGCTGTGCTGTCGGCGACGACTCGGTTATCGCGGGTAGCGGAGCGCGCGCTCTTTTCTTTTTTTGCTGTTCGAAAAAGCAGCGGCGAGCCGCGCGAGCGCCGGTGATCGACTGCGCCTGCGAGCGAGCGAGCGAGTGGCCTCCGCTGCGCGGCCCGCGGAGCTGCCTACCTATAGTTGGTACCTCGCGGCAACGACGACGACGACGACGACGACGACGACGACGACGACGACGACGGAGCTGTGCGGCGGCGCGCCCGTGCGACGCGATTATCTCCCTCCCTCCCTCCCTGGACTTTTCTCGCTTTTTTCCACCCCTCCACTTTGACCTGACTCTGCGCTATATGCGCCTGCAGTGCTCCCTCTCTCGCTCTCGCACGCAGCTCGCTCGCTCGGACTGCGGCGGCGCGCGCAGGAAGTTTCTCACGAATGGAGACCGACCCGACTTGTATTATATGCCTCCTCGCAAACTCTCTCTCTCTCTCTCTCAGTCTCTCGCAGTCTCTCTTCTTTTTTCCTTTTTTCAACAGTTTGTCGTCTCATATGCGCAATCGCGTCGGGCGAGCGAGGCTCGTTGACATGCGACACCTATATATATATGTATACGCGTCCGTCTCTCTCTGCGCGTGTTGCGCTTGATTTTTCGAATGCAGCGCTAGAGTCCCTGGACCGATGTTTCGAACGAACGGACCTATACTCCTGAATCGGATTGTTAATTTTTGATTTTGTCGATCGAAAGGCCTACGACTATTGGCGGTGTGTAATGATGGGATATTTAGTATCAGAGATAATCTTATGATGTATTTTCAACACCAGTTTATGACGACTCCGTTCTGATACGTGCCACTTTCCTCTGCCGCGGCCTCTTTCAAATTATCGTCTGTATATTTGTAATTAAACCCAAAGCCATTTCCTGCCTTAGCAAAATTACGTATGTTTGACAATTTATTGAAACTGTTCGAAATGTGCAATCGGGCAATTATTGCTGCAAATAGATCGTCGACAAATTTAAATATGTTAGTTAATTTTATTGAAGCTCGATTCGCGGAATCGATTTACACGTTTATTTTGCTTGTTTTGAATTCCCATGCATATGATATATTATGCAATATATTTTATTTATAATAATAATTTTTTATTCTTTAGCCATCCAATATTACAAGTATAAGTGTGTCTCAAAAATGGGAAGTCGAGTTTCTAATAAAAAATTTGTTTGAGAAATGTCAATAAATAGTTCAAAAGCATTAAAAACGACACACTAACTATAATACATATGCATACATATTTTTAATAATAGTACAATGAAATTAATTATGAAACTTGATGAATTCTAGTTAGTCTCATATATATGTATACATATATAGAAAGTTAGTAAAGTTTTTATGGGGCACATATGTAGTCGACACACAGACCCTTGATGTCAATATTACACAAATATTTTTTTGTTAATTGAATTAAATTTTTTACGCCATTTGTTGTTACAAAATCACTAGAGCCATTATACATAAAACCTTATCTTGTAGTATTCATTTCACATATATTTTATATAACTTAACGATTATATTTCTCATAATATATAAGTGAAAATATGACCAACGTTAATTTAAGTACAAGAAATAAAAATATTTATTACTATATTTTGATATGTATAATATTCATTATGATATTAAAATTCTGTAATATTAATCTATCCTGGCATAAGAACAACTCGGCAAAAGCACTAGTAAATTAGATTTACTACTACTGCTGTATTGATGTTACAATCACATTATTTCGCTATGAACGGTGGACTTGAAATATTGATGAATTAATTAATTGTAGACACTATTAGACATCATATTTTATATGGTTTTTAAAATTCGCAGCGTGGCATATATTATAATTGATACTATATTTTTATTGACAGAAGGCTTTTAACGTTTTGAACACGTGTTTACTATAGGTATAAGGTAAAAGGTAAACTATGTCGTTTACCGAAAAATTGTATATGATAATTGAGGCAAGAACATAGCAAAAGCGTGCAGCATGTATTCAAAGGTGAATTTCAATACGCGTACAAATGTTCGGGTATAGCTCGTGCTCGGATAGGACAGGAAACTTTTATCGTCTTCTCCTTCTCTTTCACTATTCCCGCTATACTAGTGACAAAAGTTTCCTTCCCCTTTCGATTCTCCGCGCATTTTATTCTCTCTCTCTCTCTCTCTCTCTGTAACTCTTCTTCCACACACACTCTTTTTTTCGATTAGTTTCAGTTCAAATTTAAGCGGGTACTGCGGGTGGACAGGTGAAGGAAACATTTACTTGTAAAAAGGAACATCCTGTCGCACTCGCGGACTCGGGCTAAATGCTAATTCCCAACTTTCTTGTCTAAATTATTTTTCTTTTTCGTCGCTTTCGAACCTTCTTCACGAATTTCGTATGTAAAAAAGGAAACGTTTTAACAGTTTCAAAAATATGTTTACTCTGTGTTTGTAATTGTCATTCGAGATCCAATTGATTAAATGATAAATATTTTACTGCAGTGCGATTAAATAAATAAAGAACACCTGTCGTAATTAGCCATGTTATGCACTGAATTAAACTTTACCGAAGTTTGACTTTCTTCACGGTTATATATGACATTTTTGACGGAAAAAATTAAAATTGTTCGATTGCGTTTATGAAATAATGATTTGGCAATAAAATTGATTAATAATATTACAGAGAATATAATACTTGAGCACTTTACTCTGTTTTACGTAATATCTTTGAAAATTTTGGCACAACCGGTTACCAATTATTGACCAAAAATCTAATTGCGTATATTTTTATATTTCACAATGCAAGTATTAATTATAATAATCATAATTTCCGATGGAGGTTTACGGAGCTCAACAGCAGTAAAGCTTTACTATTATATGATTTATGATGCCTCTTGACCGAACTGTAAAATATATTTTATGTAAGTCATTTTATTCAAACGAGTATATAATGATAATTCTAAATTCTTCTAGATTATGATAAGCCTAATAGCGTCGCGTCACAATGGTCCTTGGACACTATTTGATAATTCAGCTACTTACCGGTTATCGTAAAAATGCACTAGCGGTAGTTCTATTTTTAACGACTGTCCAATATAACATTACTTACTAACATTGAGAAAACAATGTTTCTCATTGTCATAATCAACAACAATGAATAATAAATAATAACCCTGTAGATTGTAAGTAAATTCTATTTTTATACATTTGTCTAGTATATCGACGACTGTTATAATATAGTTTAGCCGGGAACGAAATAGCATTTTTGAGCCTCGGTTAAAACGGGACTTTCTTCGTTGTGATCGTTAATGTAAAAATATCCGAGCGATAAAAAGTACAAGCATGTATGTGGAGTGTGTAGTTACGTAAGTACAGTGTGTACATGTGTATACAAAAACACACTCGCAAATAAATAGTTCACAGTTCTTTGAAAATTAGAAATGAATAGATACTGACCTTTCGATAAGTCAAGCGAAAAATGTAGGCTACGACACTCGCAGCGCACTGATTCGATGGAAAAGAAATATAGAAAGTGACTAAGCATAGTTAGGGTTGATCGGGCTGTATTTATACACTTACAGTTATCAGTTTTTGCGTAGTCATAGCCACTATCTCGCGCAGAGTCCTGACAGCCGAGAGCTTTTTCCCTGACCGCAGCGTCTTTTTTTTACTAAACACCTGCATAAGCTGGCACTGCACCACTGGCAGAGGGGAATGTTTTACATAATCGCGCATTACTTTTACTCAATCACTCGAAATCCAACCATTGTCCGCACGAGAGCGCGATAAATCAACCCTACGTAAATTTCTGTTTACTCTGCCCCCATAAAAGGTCAATGGCAATTTACACACTTTCACCTCCGAGTCCAGAAGAACAAGAAGCCCTCCGTCGTAGCTCAATAAATAAAACATACATAGGTTGCAGCCGGAGCAGAATTTGGAAATTTCGTTGGTGTTAGTAGACGCCTTGACGTTTTGTGTATATTTTCGAGTCTGCGTAAAATTCATGTATATTTATGCGCTTCGAGCCGAATTGTAATCGCGGTACGGGAATGAACTCGGGCATCATCGCCCTTAATTTCTGGTTCTCCGTTAGCTACACAGAGCGCAAGGATGGTATCCGTCGTTTCTCAACGACGACGTGTCCTCGGCCGCGGCGGAGTGCCGAGCCATCGGAGGACACGTATTCATTATACAAGCGCGCTTTCCAAGAGCCTCGGCACTGAGAGAGGGAGAGCAAGAGAGAGAGAGAGAGCAAAGGAGAGAGAGCACGTCGTCACCGAAGGGCCGATCCTTTGTTTGCCGGGCCGAGATAGTCGAGGAAAGAAATGAAATGTGCCGCTTCTTCCGCGAGCACTTTCAGCTTTTAAACACTCGAAAACGTTCGAATTCTTAAGCCTTCTTTTTCCTCCTGCCCCTTTCCGTTGCTTTTGTGTTTCCTTTTTTTTCACGTTGTACATTTGAATTTTTAGTTTCGGAATTTCAATCGACTTTTTGTGTTTATAAATTCTCTCCATTTTCAATCAATGTAAGATGCTTATATCTATACCTATTCTTTCCTTTGAAATGACGATCCTATTTATGGACTCATTTAAATTTCTATATAATAAGCTTACATTCATCTTCTGCCTTTATGAAAATGATATCATTGCCCAGTTTGATGTAGTAAGTTTGAAAATATTATGCCGCAAATTTCATTTAAAACAAGTTTTTTTAAATACGACAGAGCATTTTTTAATAAATTATTGTTTATTGAGACAACTTTTATAAAATTATTTCATAACCGACAATTTAAAATTTAATCAAAACGAGCAAATGATTGATCAAACCTCATGGAAAAAGTAAGAATTTTATGTTCAATCAATTGAATAAAGTAATATAAAAAATACATAATTTAATTTTCATCATTTGCATGTAATACATTTTCATTACATAAGTAATATGAATCATTCTTTATTTATATCCTATGACAATAATTTAATTTATTTTTCTCTTAGTAATTTGAATAAGTTTAGGTGCAAGTATTAGAACTATTTATAATTGTAAATAGTGTTCTAGTTAGTAAAGCTGATTTACGTAGGATAATTTACAAACAATTGTAAATAATAATAACTTCAAACTTATAGATAATATAAGCATTACTATTGTATAAAAACAAAAACAGCAGTAGTTATAACAACAAAATAATAGTTATAGAGTTAAACAATTTAGAAATTTCGTGTCCGAAAGAAGGACATTTTCAATGATAATTTTAAAAAATTTAAAATTGACTGACGGCTGTTTTCATCTTATTGAAAAATGGTGAGAGTATTAAGTGAAAGCTGTATACGTATACTGTATTGTGTATACTTGTTCAGTCGATATTAACAGTCAACGTGGTGGTTTTTAAGTTGTGATGAATACATCGCACTCGGAAAGGCATGTCGTGAAAGGTACCCGCATGAAAGTAACTACAATGTTATTCTCCTCGCATCACAAGTCGATACTTAATTGTGATAACGGTGCATCGCTTCTAATAAATTCTAGTTGCACACTATAATAGTGGTCAATTCTTTATTTCAAACTGATTAGCACCGTGAATAATGATGTGCTAATTGTCTATACTATTTATAGATATACTTAAGTTAAAAGGAAAAAAAAGACATTAAATATCGACGAATTGAACATTTCTCCTTCCTATTTGCACTAGTAAGTTATTTACCAAACTCCAATTGATAATTTCATTATTGAATAAATTGTTAAGTGGGAGTAAACGAAATAATGCCTATCGTATACTTGTATTAAATCTTTTATTTTTTATCGGTAATGTAAGATTTTTCCAAAATTAAAAAGGTGTAAAAAGAAAATGATGCATGTATACTTACAGATTCGTTGGGTTTTGCACGGAATTCTACCACTGCTTTCTGCAATTCACTATTCTGCCTCCGTAATATCGAAATCTAGAAGTACAATTGTTAAGGTCTCATTAAAAAATAGTTCAATTTATAGTTCAATTTGAATACGAAATTAAAAATAATGTTTGTAATTTTCATACGCAAGCAATATAATGTACGTGCATGGAAAAAAATTCTGTGGTAAAAATTACAATATTATTTGATGATTCAATCACAGACTGTCAATAATAGAAAAATTAGAATAGGTACTTCATATACGAAAAATGACAATATAACAAAAATAAAATATCATATGGCCGGTTTCGTATAAAAGGGCGACATTTTCGAATCGTGTTCTAAAAGGCGATATCTCGTAAATTTTTCTTTCAACTTTAAAGCGATTTTTTTTAAATTTTATAGTTACACATAGAAATTCTTGGAACATATTACATTCGAATTGGAATTATAGGTACGGAGCCGATGATATGTACACCTTGTGGTATTTAACTCTACCCGAGTTTTGTAGATTTAACAGAATGAAGTACCACAGGACGATACCTGAGAAAATTTACTAAAAACTATTCTATTATTTTTCCAAGAAATTATTGTAATTTTTCCACTTTTGGCAGTCTGTAATTGGCTTAGAAAACAACATTGCAATTTTTACTTGGAAAAGAGTATTTCTCCGTACGTGTTTGTCCACGCCATATTCATCGACCAAAGTTCGGAGACGTCTGTCCGTATATCGCGCCATAAGCGATAAGGGCTGAACACAGTTTTTAAATTTCGAAAAGTGCAATATTTAGGGCAAACACAAGCTCGTGGGAGAGACCGCACGCTGCGTGCACTAATCGCTCTCCCCTCCCCCACTTTTAACGCGCGCACACCCACACGCACACGTATATATATATACACATTAGCCAATGGAAGGAAGTCCGGTGCTTGTATAGCGGGCGAACGCGGGATTCCGCAGAGCGAAGGTATAGCTATAAGGAGAGCGAGAGACTAGCTCGCTCTGTTTGCCGCCCATATCTGAGTTTACATTGCGATAAGTAGAGCGCGCCGCGCATATAAGCCTCCCCCGAATGTAACCTGGAGGATAGAGCCACTCTACGCGCGGCTTCCACCTTTCGAGCCTGCGCCGCGGCGTTTGTTGGCTCAGGGCCGCGATATTAACGCGCGCGCACCTTTTCTACGGGGCCGAGGTTCGCCTTTTTTTTGTTTCCAAAAGGGACATTATCTGCTGCCACGAATATCCTCTGCCGTTTGTTGTGGGAGATAGTGATAAAAAGGTTTAATATCGTTGGCAATAGATATTTCCCAATTATATAAAATTTTTACTAAACTTTAAGATTCTACGTAAGATGAGATTAATCAAAAATGTCAATCAACAATTTATTTCTATACTTTGATTATTTTTCACGAATGCAATCATTTTCTAAGCCTTCTATTTTTATGAAACTTATATTTTTAATAAGTATAATTTTTGCTTTCGCCAAAATAACGTAAGATAATTATAGGTTTCTAGTTAAAGTATTCGAGTTTGACTAATAAACAAAATGTTAAATGTAATAATTTTACTATGTCTTGCGGTTGTCAGTATGTATCACAAATTAGTCAATCGATATAATACATAGATATGTTAAAATAAATCATTATATTTAACTCAAATCTACTTTTTTAAATGATGACTTATAAATAAAGTTGCTATGTACCTATACCTTAGTTATAAATATTACTTCTCATTTAAAATGTTTTTAATAAATAATGAAGAGCTAATTCAAGTAGTACTTTATTGAGAATTCAGATTTATATGTATCTAATATTTACTATATAAGTATACAACCAAGTAATAGCTTTCGATACAAAGCGTTACGATTCTGTATTTTACATATTTATTATTGAGACATGAATGAATTAATATATAAAATCAAAATTAAAGGACATGTTCAATATGATTTATTTTTTTTATTGTGTAGTTCTCTGAATAAACTTTTAATAAAAAAAATATCTTTGAGCATAAGAAATGTCGAGAAACATATATATTGATACAACAGAAAATTAAAATTTTTTATTACTGATTCAAAAGAAAATCATGATAACATAAACGAGAAAACCCAGAATAAAAATGGTAAAATCTAATCTGATTACTTTTAAACCATAAAAAAATGATGTACTATAACAATTCTATACAACTTTATCAAATTGGTGTATTCTTTCTACATTTTTCAAACTCAGTATAAGAATTTAAAAAATAAGAACTATCGCGGCAACGATAAGTTGGCAAACCAAAGCTTTGCAGAGAAATAATCATTTTGTTTTCCCGTCATATAAATCATGAAGAACTGATAGGGGCCTCGACAGGTATATAGCCTTAGAGCGTTCAGCTCCGGGGGTGCTAGCGTATAGAAGCGCATCAGTCCGTGGCTGTGTGGCCGTGCGAGACCGCAAGATATTGCTATCTATTGAGTGGCGGAACAATTACTTTTGAAAAACTGGCCTTTTTCCCATCGTTTCTCGCATTCGCAACGATGCGCGCGCACCCATAGCAGATAGCAGACGAGGAAGAAGCTATACACGATAAGACGACAACCGCGTTACGCAAAGTCTTATTACTGACTATTTTCACCTTTGCATTCTTTTTCCTTCACAGCTTGTTACTTTTCTTTTACACTATATTCTTTTATTATATAGGTTATAGACTAAAGGAGATTAAAAATACTTTATAGATTTTTACAAGGACGAGAAAAAGAATTGATATTGTTTTCTTTCATTTTTATAACAACTTATAATAACAAATATTGTATAGAATATATTTTTAAAATTAATGCGAAAAGAATTAAGTTTTATTTGCATTATTCAAGTCGCAAGTGTTATATATGATATTTCTCAGTATGTAAAATATATATCTGTTTTATATCTAGTGCACCAATTTTTTAGAAATACCTGTTTCATTTGAGGTGATTTTCTTTGAAAATAAATAATAGTTTATGAACTAATTAAAAAACAATTCATATTTTTAAACAAAACAAATTTTGTATGATTAGAGGCGGTAATGCATGATCTTCAAGAACATTATACATACAAAAGTATTTACTTTAATTTCGCCATTGGCAGTAAACCTATTTTAATATAGATATTTTAATCGTTTATAACTTTTGAAATAAAAATGTTATTGATTCGTACTAGCTAGGAGATACTAGCCCTCCGGATTAGGAATTTAGCTAAAATTTTGAAATTTATTTTTAAATTATGAAAAAAAGTTAATGCAATAAGTAGATAGGCAATTCGTGAATTCTTTATGGTACAATTTTCTATCTTCTATAACCTTGCAGAGAAAATTCATATTTTTATATGCACCAAATCCTAAATTAAAGCTCCCCCTTTCTACGTTAATTTTTTTCTTTCAAAATTATTTAAAGTCATTTTCGAGCTGAGGTGATAATGAGCAATAATATAGATATTAATATTTATACAATTTTCTCTCAGTAAAACTATAATGGCTTATGACTTCGATAAATATCGGTATTAGAATGAACTGCTTTATTTTTTGTTTTACAATTTAGTGTAAAAAGCTGTATTCCTTAGTTTTAGGCCAACCCTCGATATGGAGGGCTAGTCCTCTTCTAGTAAGATGACAATTAAAATTTCTGATCGCTTCTGATATATTCATTTGCTTGTTATGCTCAATTACTACAAAGTAAAATTTTTTATTGTTATCCGAAAATTTAGAATAACATGTATGGATGTTCCTATCTTTTTGTATATTTAATTGCTTCATTTGTCATTATCTCCGAATTTAATGCTCATTATACGGAATTATGTAGGCGCAGTGAAGTACATTTATATATAAGTACCAGAAACTATTTTTAAAAGTTTCAACAAATCCAGTTTCTCAAAGGCGTGATAGCCTCGTTCAAGGTAATTATTACAATAAAGTAATACTTCTGGAGCGCAAAGGCCTTTTACATATTGCTTTTTTTAATCAATTTTCTAATAAATCCATTTTATAATAAGATATTTGTTACTCGATACATTTGTTAGAATTAAAAGAAAATATTTTTAATCATATTGTGCAAAAATTAAATTTTATTATTAAATTAATTGATATTCCATTGCATCGCTGTATAAGTTGCCTAGCAAATTTAAAAATATAATTACTTTTATTTTAAAGTTTCTGTTTTTTCCTGTATATTTAGTGAATCTTTTAAAAGCACAGAGTGACAAAGAACGTTGAAGACAAATATTTCGTGTCATAAAAAAAGTGTTTTTGTTTCGCTTGGGTCGATTTTAGGTTCATAATTCTTCATACAAAGAATACGTTCATTGACTGATAAATGTTATTCTTAAATGACAGTCATCTGTTTGTTGAACTACCTTGAAGTGCATATTTTATTTACAAAAATAAAGAATTTTGAATTTTTGAATTATTTTAAAATATTTACTAAATATTTTTCGTGTAATAAATTATGCGCTTGTGACTATAAAGTCGTTTTTCTATTGAGTACCAAACGGCCTGAATTTCGAGTAAGTTTTCGGCTTTGAAAAAATTCTGTTTTCATATATTCCAACTTGAAATTTCACGCTCTTTCAGAATCCATAATCCAAGAACAAAAAATATGGCTGATTTAAGCATAAAAAACGTGAAAATTTTAGAAAAAAATTTTTTCTGGATTTTTTTTCTCAATGATACCGTAAATATGATCCCTTATAATTATGATCAGAGGTGATCATGGCAGTTGAAGTTTGACAGAAAATTTTTATATTAATGTTAAACAACTCCATTTTTACAAAATGGCGGCTGAAACAACATTTTTTTGTTTAAACTTCACCAATTTTTTCTCGAAAACTATGGACTTTACCAAAAGTTCACAAGAACAAAAATGAAAAATTCAGAAAATAAAAAATTGCCTCCGAAAATTCTGAAAAAATTTGAGTGTTCCTTGACTAATTCTAAGACATTTTTGATCTTGTGAATTTATTGCTAAAGTCCATAGTTTTCGAGATAAAAATTGATGAAGTTTAAACAAAGAAAATGTTGTTTCAGCCGCCATTTTGTAAAAATGGGGTTGTTTAACAT
>UELU01147291.1:0-11142 GCA_900490025.1 Megastigmus dorsalis
TGTGTGTGTGTGTGTGCGTGTGTGTGCAAGCTACATAGAGAAAGGACGTGTAGGGAGATTGAGAGAGTAAGAAGTTTCTTCGACGATAGTTCTTCCTTGCCAGCGACGATGCGAGAAACCGCGCGTGGAGTTCTTTTTGGCGGGGCTCACCAGGGACTGTATATGCATATATATTTGCTGATAAAGGTACTTTTATATACATCGATTATTTTGCGATCCAAGGAAAAATAGAGTCGAGGCAAAGTTTTCTGATTGATTCTCCAACCGTTTGTTTCCACGGGCTCTGTTGTTTGGATGATCCAAGCTTACATGAATGTAGTTTTGATCGACTACTCGTCGCAGTGCAACGTTCATTGAAAAACGACGAATTGTCTAGGTTGAGCTGGAAGAGAGTCTGTATAGCTGAGAAACATTCCACGTGGCGCTTACACCGGACGATATTGAAGCAAGTCCGCATTTTAAGGTTTTTCTGCAGATGCAAAGTGCAGACTATATATATGCCAGTTCGCCAAGTGGTAACCGGAGTTCTATCCGTTTCCTGAATGGTAACTGATTGGTAGTACCGTTCTGGCAGCCAATATAAATAAAACAAGTTCCTAGCAGTTCCTGGTCACTAAAACTGTCTAGATAGCTATAAATTTTGCCGACAATAACCAGGACCGTAAACGACAAAATCAGATTTGCATTGATCCACGGAGAATAACGGAGATGATTCGTTGAAATCTGACTTGGGACCTTCTTCGTAAAAACTGCATACGGGGTATATTATAATTCCTGAGAGCTTCTAAATTATACACTATTTTGGGGACTTAATGTATCAGTTAACTAAAACTGTATACGAAATTTAACTTGAAAGGTTAAAAAACACAGGCATAATGAATTGGAAGTACCACTCCAATGGCCATCAATTGATAGATGAGAATATCATAAGGACTTGGCGTTCACCCATAATCGTAATAGTTTCGATTCTCTGACAAAGTTGAGAGCATTTCATTTTTTTTTTCGATACATTAGTCTAGGCTCGAATGACGGGGCGGTCCTAAATAAGAGAGTAGGTAATCGAGATTGAATAAAAACTGAAGTACTGTTAGCCATTCGCTGGGGAGGGGCACACAAAAGTCTCTCAGAGCCTACATGTTGTGCACAACATTAGAATCCAGCTCTTGTTTACAACCACTCAACAATTTCAAGAAATTATTTACAACCACGCAGAGTATCAAGCGGCATGCAAAACGAGAAAAAATTAAGAGGACTCAGAGGAAGAGGAGAAGGAAGAGAGAGAGAGAGAGAGGGAGAGAGAGATAGACAGTAAGTAAGAGAGAGAGAGAAGACGATCCGAAAGCACTCAACTAGCAAATTTACTATCGCCGAGGCTCGCAGGCGTGTAACGACATTCATAGAGAGAGAGAGAGAGAGAGAGAGAGAGAGAGAGAGAGAGACAGGGTTGTAGCGATCGAGTCTCTAGCAAGCGAGATGCAAGGTTTTTTCGAAAGGACGACCGAATGCGCGCGGATGTCTCGATGGGATCGCGTATTACTTATAAGCTCCCGAGTGTTCGTTATATCGGAGGAGGCAGCTCGTACAGTCACAGCATCGCTACTATACCGCGCCAACCTATTCCTTCGCGAGTCAGGAGAGAAAGATAGAAAGTGGTAGCGTGAGCCGGCGGCTGTTGCTGCTGCTGCTGCTGCTGCCTGTTTCTCTCCCTCTCTCTCTCGCTCTCTCTCTCTCTCTCTCTCTCTCTCTCTGACTATTCCCGACCGCGAAAAAAAGGATCGAGTTGCTCAACGCAGTGGCTCTCCAGTCTCGGCTTCTTCTTCTGCCTCTTCTGCCTCTTCTTCAGCTTCCTTGTATTATACTTTCTCTGCCTTGAGGCCGCACAACGACGCGTTACCCTTTTTCTTTTTTATTTTCAATCGCGAGGGGGTTTGGACGCTGCTTGCACACACGCCGCTGCCGAACAGTCGACCTTCCCGCAGCGCACGACCGAGCGAGGAATTTTTTAATTTCGGCTACTATTTCGTTCTTAACCGCTTTTAGCTCTCGACGCGTCTATATGCCGGGGTGAACGCGACTTTTCCCGTGTACACCGGTGGGGCTTCGCTTTATGGGCGCAGGTTCGAATATTCGAGCGATTTGGAAAGCTGGACGAGACGCGCGTGCTTTGATATACCTGTCTACGGCACGATTTTATGGTTTTCCAAGTTTAAAATCACTTGCTTCAGTCGTTTCGATATGTCCGTAAGGAAAATGTTGATATGCTTTAAGTGGTATACGCTTCGGCGTGGTGCAGAAGGATTTGGATCTCACATGTGCTTTATGAAAAATCATAATAGCTTTTGAAAAACAAAAAAAGCCCTCTTGTAAAAAAATCAAATATGCTCACATAGGCAATTATTCATACCTTTGAGTGTTCATGTTATTACCATACGGAAATTTGGGTATTTCAACGTTTCAGTCAACACAATTAGAAGAATGGTAATGCTTATAAGTTTAAAGAAGATACAATCGCAGGGTTGAAAATTAATTGCAGTTCACATTGTTAATGAAATATAAAAATTAATATTTTGAATAAGAGTGTTAAATTTAATTTGATCAAAGTATAAATTATACAAGTGTATACCCTACTAGTTAATCCATTAGACAGTATCGTTTCCTTAAAAAATTAAATTGACATTCCTAATGTAAATTAATCTGAATGAAATTCAAGGGTAAAATCATAATTTCTTTTAATATTTTTTGAAATACTAATAACTTATTGGTATACACTTCAAACAATGCGATATTATACATTATTCGTTGAGTCAAAATTCGCGACGAAATCTTACCTTTTTACAAATTTAATGCAATAATCTATTCTTCCGCGAATAACAGGATTTTCGCTTATTAAAAGAAGAAATTTTTATGAATTGTTTACATACACTACGATCATTAACCGGTATTTTCAGCATCAACATTATTTAAATTTATTTCTCACACGCATTCTCACTCAAAGTACAAGACTCCGATTCAGAAATTTCTTTTCACTTAAAGTACACGCAAATCCTCGTATGCGAAGGTACCACTTTTTCGCAATTATCGTCAAATTAAGGATAATTTTTGTCCGGGAAATTCGCTCTATAGGCTACGCAGAGTCTCCGCTAAAGTATTATCCAAATTAAAGAGATTTGGGTAAGAGCCGCCCGAGGAGGCAGTGCCTATATATCCCCTTTCGAGTTCACTTTTGCGACGACCTCAGCACGTGAGAACCTCTCATTTAACGCCGAGAACTGGTTCTATACAGCGAGAGCCTCTTCCCATCGCCAAGGTCCCTCTGTAGCTGCCTCGCGCCCGAGATCCTGTATATACAAAATCGCGCGAGACCTGCAAACACTCGGAGAAAATCCTTTCGTTATAGATGAAGAGTTGCTTGCAATAATTGGTGCATTCGCAATTTTGGCAGAAAATATTCAGGTGCAGTTTCATGTGACAAGTTTTAGTACAATGGCAGTGTAGTTATCGAGGAATATCCTGTAAGAATTCTAGTCCTTTTCACTACTTCGAAGGAGTTGAGAGTATCCTTCATCATTACTCTGGTGTTATTGTTAGTTATCATAGGGTAACTATTTTCATACATTTTATATAAGAATAATTTTGGGATATTTTCAACTATGGATCAATAGATTTTTTAAAACTATATCGATCACCTATTTACGATTTGTTGTCTCCGAGACATCCAATATATATATATATATAAATATAACGCCCAAGTCTTTGCTTTTAGTTTGCAATATACTGCAATCTAAATTCGTAGAGTACTTTTTCCAATTCCGTTTGTTCGCATCTACAAGAAAAGATATCGATGTTCCTCGTCTTGTCTAATTCGCATTTATTTAGCTGTAACAAGAAATACATGGTAAGCATCGTATAAAAATGGACTATTACATCCACTATAGAACACGCTAATCACTTTAGTTCGCGATAGCCCAGTGCCACACGGACTCCCATAGCAAAATCTGCAAAACGGAATTTATCGGAGCCAGGATTGTCGCCAAGCGCATCGGCAACAGCAGCAGCGGTGTCGTCCTCGTCGAATCAGCGATCGGCTCGTTGTGTCGAATGCAGCAGCGCAGCGCATGCAGCGCTCGGGAATGCGCCGTCAAAATAATAAGCAGCTCTCCACGCGTTATATAGATATAAAGCTATATCTATCGCAAGCTGCGATACACACACACACACTGCACGCGCGTTGCTCTCTTTTTCCCTCTCACTGTTGGCTAAGTCGTCGGTATGCGGCTCCCTCCACACTCTCTTTCTCTCACTCACTCACTCTTTATACTTGCGGCTGTCAAGCCAGCGAACAATAACTTCTTATGTTACATGATGTGTGCGATGCGCTGGCCGCGAGTTGCGGCCGAGCGAGGAAAACAACGCGACACGTTGTTGCCTTCCTCATTTTTCCTCCCTTGCTCGGCCGCAACTCGCGCTCTTGTTTGCCACGCGTGTATATAAACGCATTCCACGGGGATGCTCATTGCTAAATACTACCGTGTAAGAGGCGAGACGCATTGAAGTGTTGCTTTTTTTTTTTATAGGCCAACTATCTCATAGGTTCGAGAGAAGTGGGAGTGCGAATTGGACTCGCGTTGCGGTTTAGCTCTTTGCGCAATGCTATTCTGTTGTACGGTAGATCATCTGCTGGTGCAATATAAGATGTGTGTGTGTGTGTGTGTGTGTGTGTTTGTGTGTATGCGAAGCTCGAGTTTTTGGTATCGTTGTGTAGGCGGATCGATTGCTATTACGTTTTGTGACGGAAACATGGTAGAGGAGGATACTGATTGCCCTTCACATATCACAAAGAATATTGCAATATCATTTAGTTTATGTTGATTTAATTGATAATTGAAATTCTTAATTGATTCTTAATTTTTTTTAATACTATTATTGGTTTGGTCAACAGCAAGTATAAAATAAACCTTTTACGTTTTTTAAAGTGCTATGCCACTTTCAATACGGTGTTTCTAGATAAAACTTAAATTCTTTTTTCATTAACATTGCTCTAACATGCTTATAAAACCAAAAATTTTAATTATGTAGTAAAGTAGTTAATAAAGTATTTTTACGTTTTGGTACAGAATATATCAGTAGCTTTATCACGACTAGATTTTTTATGGCGTGTTGAATGGTAGCGAGAGGTATATAGTGTGATATCGGTCGAGTATCGGGATGCTCTATGTGGCCGTTTGCGAGCGAGTCGGACAGTGCAGAGCTAAAGCAACAACTCGGATTCTTGAAGTCAAAAAAACTCGGTCCACCATAGGTATTTGATCGCGTTACACCACAGAGCTTAACGCGTTGACGTATGCACTCATCCATTAGCAATAAATGACATATGCCTAGACCTTACATCGCTATCGTAATCAAGTTAAGGAGTTTGATAAGTAACAACTAAATACAGAGATCTTAATAAACTTTAGATATTATAATTCTTTAGAGTATCAGAAAAGACACCTTGAACTTTTTAAATTACTTTTATATATTTTTGTCGATAGATGTTTATAGATAATTCTTTGAAAAACTATAATTAATAATTAAAAGCTTTAAAAATTTAGCTGATCCCTGCTAATGATATTCTTAACAGTTGAAAGTAATAATTAAAAATAATTAATAAGAAATTCAATAGTTATAATACAAGCTTAAAAAAAAATGTCACTATACAAAATAATAAAAAACCTCTACAAATTACTAACAGTACGAAAAAGCTAAGAAACTGAATGTCAAAAATTCAATCTTGACTATAAAAGAAAAGAATATAGATGAATAAAAAAAATGCTATATTTGTCATCGATGCACAGCTTCCCCTCTGAGGTAGCAAAAACTGACACTGGATAACTGTAAGTATCCAGTGTCAGAAATTGTTAACGAATTTGTTTCGTTGAAACATTATTAGTATATATACTTTTTATAAATATTTGGTTTGTAAATTTTTAAGATATTTTTTTTTGGATTTTTAGCCTTTATTTAAAGTTTTTTTCATTAAGAATAGGCTTAACGAATTTTAATGTATCAGCGTCTCTAATTTTATTCTTATTTTTAAATACTTTCAAGATAAAAACATTTTGATTAAAATTATCCAATAATATTTGACGGGTCAAAATTTGATTATAAAATTTTTCAGTTATGGTTGAGGAGATGGATAACTTTTCTAATGATCTAATGCAGTAACTGTATACAGTTTTAAATCGTTGTAAGCATTTCTTGAAAAGCGAGTCTCGCCGTGATTCGACTGTCTTCCTTCATCTCCCTCTGTTTATTCCGATCTCCCATTTTTCTTCTTCTCACGGCCATTAGTGCGCGCAAGAATCGTCGATATCGTTTATCACTCGCTATATCGCACCACTCCTATGTCACTAGAAATTGCTGCAAAGTGTCTTTTCGCTCTGCCGTTAGTTCCCTTCTTTTTCCGTCGGTTATCCTCGCCCTTTCTTCCACTTTCTCTTCGGCTTCTTATCCACATTGAAGCAGAGGCTGTTCCTTTCTCTTTCTTTTTGTCCTGCGTTTCTCATGCAGCTCGGTCTCATATTCTCCATTCGACATTGTCAATTTAGTGCAAATGACGCTATTGCGCGTGACGCAGATCTATTTATTTATTAGAGATATTTTTATCGACAAGCCAGAACTTGAGTTTAACTAGATGTTGAACTTGCTAATTTCGGGATTAACATACAATTTTTATTACAGTTAAGTTAGGCTAGTAACTTTTCAAGATGATTAATTATTTGTTAAACTGCTGGTTTGAAAGTCTGCAAAATTGAATGAGTAATAAGACTCAAAAATATTATATTGGTTAATGTTCATTTTGCCAGAATAACTTTACCTTCATATGTACCTTCATTGAACAAAATGAAACAATTTTTTCTTTAATATTTTATGATAAAGCTACATTATTAAAATCGAGTTCAATTGAAAGTATAGCAACAATTAAAAGGAAAATAATATTATTTAAATTTTTACAACCGAATTAGTTTTAGTAGAAAATATTTCAGTCGAGAAATGTACATATTGTACATTTTCATTTAACGAATGCTTGTATTATTAAAAGTACGTGAAAAAGATTCAATATGAATATATATATATATATTTTTTTTTTCTCAAGATATAAATTAGTATAGATCGCTCTAGTCAATGAATCATGAAAATATCGGGGAAATCGTGGGGTTCGGTTTCAGCGTGGCGCAGAAATCAGGGGAAATGGATAATTTTTCTACGTTTGGGACGATTGTTCGCACGATATATGCGGGTCGAATGAATGGGGAACGATCTATTCGGAAGTATATACTCTGAATGTAAATGCATAATTAACTTTATTCCATTCAAGCCCAATTGCCAGAAAATTACTGTTTAACACTAACGTATGCTTATTCTATTGCTGTTATTGGTTTGTTTATTTCGGAATTGGAATAACGAAGTGATTATATATTTTGTTGCTACTTTGTCTTAAACACATTTAAATAATAATTCAAATAATCGCTCACCTGTCTATTAAATTTTCTACTTTATCTATACAGTTCTTGTTCTCTGGCTCTGTGTACCTATATATTAATAAAACATTATATATATTATACGAAACGGCGCAAACTTTTTAAGTTCTGAAGTTCAGACTCGTTTAAAATTGAAAGAGTTTCAAGAGAGCAATATAACTCGAGTAAGGCTTTTCACCCAGTCTCGCAAATAAAAATCATTGCCTATACTTGAGAAGCATTCAAATTTATACCGCGATACAGAAAATATGTTTTTATCATACGTATAATAATCAACGTTTGTTTAGACCATTCTATCGCATCGTTGAACACTCGTATACAATTTAAGACTATTTAAAATGAGGGGAGAAATTGTTATGTTGCTATAAAGGAAGCATCATCGAGTTGAACGATTAAAGCCAGGAATATAAAATGGTAACGCAGAGGAGAAAAACGTTGGAAAAGAAGCAGCAGAATTTACAGAGAAGCGGCAAAATAGAAGAATAGAGAGTAAGAATAAATGCCCTCGGGAGATTTCTCGGTCGATCGGGCAAAAAGAATATTATCAGCTTTCTTCTTCGCTCCCTTACACACAATCCATATACACTGAGATTACTGCACACTCCTACACCCGCACACGCGTTATTGTATACACAGGCGAAGCGATCGAAGACCGAGAGAGAAAGAGAGAGAGAGAGAGAGCTCGGAACTTCACACACGCACACGCATGATGATCTCTTTGACCACCATAAGGGACGTCCTCTATCTCTCTCTCTCTCTCTCTCTCTCTCTCTCTCTCTCTCTCTCTCTGTCTTTTTTCCGTGAGGGTTATTGGGGCACGTGGCCGACGATCCCCCACTCGGTCCCCTCCCACAGCTATAGACTCTGCAAGTCTGCAGAACGGCGGCGCGCGGCTGCAGCTGTTCCCTGCTTTCGCGAGGGCGCGACGGACCCTCGCCCATATACATATATACACGCACACGCACGCGCATATACACACTGCTCCAGACTCTCTCCCCCACCTTTTACAAGTATACGCGTATACCTATAGCTCGAAAACGCGTCATGTCTATATGTGTATATATATCGGGGTTACAGTTATACGAGCCGCGCTTCTTGCACTTACGCGAGGGTATATGAATTTGCTGGGGAATGATTTTCGCGGCCTGTGCGAGTGGATGAGATTTGTGTGCGATTACAGGTAGTGACTGGAATTCTCGAATATCGCCGCCTCGTCTTTAGCGATTATATGTTATGTGTGTATACTGTAAAGTTGGGTAGAGTTTGCGACAATTTCAAACATCGTATGTGTACGTAGCAATTCTTACCAGCGACGAGTATACGAGAGATGCATCGCGTATTACATATAACGATCTCTAGCCTGCCACGCACTTGATAATTGATCGAAAAATGCTGCAGCTGAAATTGTCGAAGCGATTGCTGGCTTAAAGTGATGGTCGCACGAATTCTCAAGTGCACATATACTTGTACACTTAATCCCGCATTCGTCAGCGTGGTCTTTCGGATGCATCACGTATAGCAAACCGTTCCGCAAACTCTAATAATAATAATAATAATAATCACACGTCCCACACGATTGTTATAAAGCAATGGGCGATGGATTACGGGTATGGAGTGACTCACGCATATCCATCTCCGAAGTGTACATATATAATCGTCCCTATAAAGTGGAATAACACAGTAGACGTTCCTGTGAATGCTTTGTTTAAATAGTGGCATGGCTAAGGAGACACATGGAAAGCATGGAGTGTGTGTGTACGAGCCCCGTCAGCTGGATTTGTTTTCTTTTCATGCGGGTTGTATATATATAAGTGTGCGAGTGCGTACAGGGAACAAAGCGGAACGGAAAAAATCTGAGAGCCATCGTCCTGGCCTTCGAGACGAATCAAGGATTTCCCCCTTAACTGGACTTTGATATATTTGGCGATGGAAACGATCGAGGCCCTTATACAGCAGTACTTTTCGCGAATCGGTGCATTTTTATGACGAGCTGTTTGAGAAGCCTTGTTAATTTGCACTAAAGATGTTATATATATATGTCGAAGATAACATTGATAAGTGTATTTTCACAAACGAAAGATGTCAATTCTTACATACCTGTCAACTATATTCGAGATGCGATGTTGTAACGACACGTTAGATTACAAAAAAGTTTTCAAGCAACTTGACTAATTTCACTGCAATATAAATAACTTTGTGATTGTTTCTATAAAAAATTTATATAAGTTCCGAAATTTCAATTTCATATACGTATTTCAATAGAAAACTGTCTTGTAATACAATGTGCGAAACCATTCATTAAATGGAATAGCCTTTTTAATCGAATGATATATCGATAGACCGCAATTAATTAAAACAAACTCTCCGATGATCGAATGTTATACAAGCAACAGAATCAAAACGATATACAGCTACACGACATGCAGTTGGTACATGACAATAAATTTCTATCCTAATGAAGCGATTAAAAAAAAAAAAAAGAACAAGCCAGAATTTCAATCGAGAAAATGAATTTTCAAACACTTACGTCCACTTACACGATACCTATAGATGGGTTATATTAGGCCGCGTTTATCCTCCTTCCCTTCGCTCCCATCCGCTATGCTTGCACCGGAAGCTCCATATCGAGGGATTTGCTTTTACTGCTAGAAATAAAATAATAAAAACAGCACTATAACAGACATATCCATAATACGCACAGAACCGCGTATATATATATGTCGAGTATATAGGAAGAAAAGCAAAGGCCTCCGCAGAGCTTGTGTATGTGTGTGTGTGTGTGCAGCAGTGCTGCGGTTTAGCGCGCAGTCGCGTTATGCCAGTTAAACGAATGGAAACTCCTCATCTCGTATCCGGCCACCGAGACAAGTGAGTTATGGAATCTCTCTCTCTCTCTCTCTCTTTCTCTCTGTGTGTGTGTTTATTTGCCTCCCAGATGTTTCGCCGCCGCATCAGCAGCAGGAGCAGCGGTGCATTCGGGGCGGCGCGCGTCGATAACATATTTTTACGACTGGATAATTTATAAGGCGACGCGTATAAATCTGCGGAAAATTGCGTTGGCGCGAGGTATAGAGCTGCGCGCGGATAGCCGCCAGACCGCGTACAAGCGGCCCGTATTGATTTTTCACCCGCTCGAAGGAATTCCATCGGGCTATGATACCAATCGCTTATGCGGCGAGCGAAACACCGCCACGGCCTGTTTGTATCTCTTGGATGTAATAAGGCGGAGCTGCGGTTGATCCAGCGATCTTGGCTATACCAACCGACGAGTGATTTGGAATTTTGGGATTGATCGCTTCGGGGAGGCTGCATCGATTGCTTTCAATTGCGATCGTAGTATAGACATAGTAGCTGAGTTATGACTATCTATTATATATATATATATATATATTTTCTATTTTGTCGCCACACGTCAGGATTTTCAAATGTGTTTTTACACCGCGAAAATTTTAATATATCTGAAATTACGAAGTTATAACTTTTTTTTTTAACATTTTGTATTTTCGGCAATTGTACATTTAGAAATTTTATGTATAGGTTCAAAAAGAATCGCTATATAAGCTTGCATGGTTATCTTTCACATTCTTTTTTGTTCAAAACCTTGTTTGAATGAAATGTTCAT
>UELU01147291.1:15738-27366 GCA_900490025.1 Megastigmus dorsalis
GAGCGACTCTCGAATTGCGACG
Source organism: Megastigmus dorsalis (assembly GCA_900490025.1). NCBI lineage: Eukaryota > Metazoa > Arthropoda > Insecta > Hymenoptera > Megastigmidae > Megastigmus > Megastigmus dorsalis. The sequence continues at coordinate 15,761 of UELU01147291.1, forward strand.
ATGAGATTTTAGATATGGGCATATATGTCCCGGTGTATGTATGGGGAGCTGCAGTTGCACTTGTTTTTTCTCGCCTTACGAGGGCTGAAAACTTTTAGAAAGATTCATTTAATGGTACGAATTTTTATCCCCCGGTCCGAATAAATCCTGTATCGTACATGCATATATATATGTAGCCGTAACGCTGCAAAAACAGCCGCGTACCACCCAAGCTATAGGAGCTTAATCAAAATGCAGAAACGTATATTATTCCTATTAGCCACGGCGCTTATTTTTGACCAAGAGAGAAAGAGAAAGAGAGATAGAGAAAGAGTCGCATCAACAATTTTAAAATTAATACTAGTTCGGGTGAAAAACCAGTCACTTGTATACTTATATACGCCGGTGGAATTTCACCCCCTGTATAGAGACGCGCGCGTGCGTACACATTCCACGAGAGAGAGAAAGAGAGAGAGAGAGAGAGAGAGGCATATATACACTGAATGGGGGATATTTTCATAGCTTTGCTTATGGGTCTCGGTCTCGGTCTTGGATAGTTGGCTCGAGGAACCTAAAATAGTCTCCCTCCTCTTTATGTCGTTATATATGAGAGAGAGAGAGAGAGAGAGAGAGAAAGAGTGAGTGTATACGCGTGCGAGTGCGTGGTGTGTACGAAGCGAATGGATGCACAGGCGAAGGTTAAGGCAACGATCGTTTATTATGCGACGATGCGCGGCAGCGAGCGAACGGAGCTGCTCGAGCCGAGCGATGATGATAAACAGGCCACTGTCAATGGTAAACGCCTTGGATCAAGAATGCGGCTATTGTTTTGCACTTTGCTGCGATGCACACACACACACATTCTCTCTCTCTCTCTGACACACACTCTACATGTATACACTCGCTCAATTTCGCTTCGTGGAACTTAATTATCGGCGAACGTGCGCTTGTGTTTTATAGATTGTTCAGTGTTTCATGATGGAATTTTAATATTCTTTAAATTTATGCTTTAAATGTGCACGTTGTGTGCATTATTCAAAGTTTGCTTAGTCGGTTGAATTTTAAAATGCATTTATATAGGTTATTTAGTTTTGTCGAAAATCATTTCTGAGATCTCTAAATACTACTTATTTATTGTGAGTTATTTTTTTCTATCATTTATTCATTTATGTGTTTGCTAGAATGATGGTGAAAATTTGGAATGTTTATGAAGATCACTGTCGATTTAATTTTGTTGAAGGTTTTCCTTGCGACCGCATATGGATTGAAAACTATTTCTGGAATTCTAGAAACTAATTATTTCATACATTTTTAAAAGTATATTCTCCGTGTCTTTTTGGATGTTGTGTAAATATATGTTGAAGAAGCAGCAATTACCTAAATGCAGGAAGTTCACTTTTAATTAGACCTACCGATAGAAAGTAAGTATCGATATATTTTAATAAAACCTTATATGACCCTCTTATATCTACTGAATCTAATTATTGGTAATTGGCATGAATACTTTTTCATTTAAGAGTCTTTTTTTACACACCATATAAAATTATTTCCAACACACGTTACACTACTTGATCTGAAGTGATCAGATACTCCAGATAGCTATTCCACTTAAACCAACCCGGGTGGTCCTATTTTTCGTGAAAAAAATTTAAAATCAAATTGTATAAGTATGTAGAACAAATGCTTTTATCCTTTTTTTCTAATATATATAGTTATAACCAAGAAATCAGAAGTTCTTTTTAATTTTTAGTCCCACTCTTGTAATGTACAGTATATTTTGCAATTCCTACTCTGATATACTATCTCGTCCGTGTCGTCAAGCTCACGACCGAAGTGTCCATAACCTTACGGCACTTTCTTGCTCCAGCGCACGTCGTGCAGTTGTATCTTGCTACCTCAACTGGCGTACAATAAATCCGTCAGAGAGCAGCTCCATTTATAGTTCAATTACTCGGTAATACAGCATCGCCTGTCAGCTGCACAGAGAGTTTGTTAGTGCCGTATACGTATTATAGCGCATATGATTTATTTTATTTATTTATTTTTATTTCCAGCGCCTTTTTTTCTCGGATTCGTATAGATATATATGTCTATATGCAGCATGTTTGCTTTTGTTTGGTAATTTTAGCCTATAGAAATTATTTTTAAATGCTATAAACGGCTATAGTATAAGGTGAATATTCATCGGTAAGTAGAGATAAAGCGTCGTTGAGCTCGTAAAGAGCGGATTAGTTCAGGCTTTGAGTTCATTAAACTGTGCGTTATACGTATAGTCTCACTTTCTGATTCTATCCAGTCATCTAATTCTACATTATCCGTGCGTTAAAGGGGAGCCTTAAACTTGTCGGTGTTCGAGGCCTGGTTGTCGATGATATTCACTTACTTTGTTATATAGCTCTATTACCATTGTTCCTACCTAGATATAGTTATCTATTGAAAGCAAAGTTAAATCGAATTCTAACAAACTGTAAATCTACGATGTAAAGCCAATTAAATAATGAAGTAAATCAAATTAAAATTAAACATCAAGGTGAATATTATATATACATGCATACAAAATAAGCCATTACCAAACGTTATCCATGTATAATATTCATTCGCACAGTAACATATATTGACCATAGCAGAATTGATTTGAGCTTTTTTGTTGTAAAATACCATTCATTAGGCAGGCCATTACTTCTCACGGACACTATCGTTTCTGATAAACCTGTCGTCTGAAATGAGATGGAAACGTTACCCTGGTGACTTATTCGCGAACCCCTCAGCAGATCACCATGGCCCTGGTTTACATTCGGGTTATCTTAAAATAGTTTAGGATCCGTTTGCTCGTAACCAAAGCCGACGAGAAATTGTACTTACACTAGCTGCATTAATAGCTTGCTTTAATTTATTTATGCTGAACTTTTCCAAACTGTTGATTAAAAAATTCATCATTACAAATATCTTGTGTAAAACTAAAATATTTACAAGATATTATTTATTATGGTACAATCAATTAAGCGTATTGTATAAGGGAATAAATTTTCTTTTGCAATCATAAATATTAACTACTCTAAATATATACTAAAATGATGTATGCTCCTTTTTGTATTATACGGAACGAGCTAACAGTATTTTGACTTTGGTTTCAAGCTTGAGTAACCATACCTATTCAATTTTTGTTCAAATAGATTTACGTTCTTCAATACAAATGTAAAACTTTTTATGTAGTTTAGTCGACGAAAAGAAAGAAGACTTTTGAATTTAAGATTTTCCTCGATAAATGTCTTAATCTTTAGACTGCCGGGATTTTGGCAAAATGAAAAATTGAATTTCCCCATATAAAAGTATTCCGAGGCCTACTAGATAGGATCCAATTAAAGGTGGATGTGTGCGAGTCAGGGATGCGCGCCACATGGCGCATCCCGGCAGCGTACGGTATAACAAAATGTTAAAATTTTCAAAAATTCAACAATACTGTGAAATTTATTGAAAACTTTATATAGAGGGTTTTTGGGGTCGCTGATCACGAATCTGGGGTGAGATTTTAAAAATTCACCCCCTAGGGGCAGATATGCCCCCTCCCTCCACAATAACACTCCAATTTTTTGGAAATTCTATAATCTGGTGAAATTCTGTGAAAATTTGCAAAATCTAATAGCAGATTCGTGATCAGCGACCCTGAAAACCCCTCGGGTAGTGTTTTTATCGATTTTTCTTGTTCACCGAAAACTTATATTATACAAGAAAAGTTATGCGCCATATGACGTCATCCCGGCAGTCTAAAGGTTATATAATAAAGTTCTGAATTTATCGGACTGAATCATTGTTCTTCGATAGCAGTACTATCGTTCGATTAAATTTCTTTTCAAGGAATAGAAAGAATTCATTGTAAAATACTACTGTATACACACCATCGAAGCGACATACCACAATCAAATCCACTATTCAAATTACAGTAAAGCGAACATTAAAGCATCGATCGAACGAAATCCAGTTGTCACGTGGCGACATACTTTTTCATTAAAATATTATTTTATCTAGCACAAAGATCAAACGAAACAATCATATCCCACATTGCAGCAGTTCACACGGGCAAAGTGGCCGAACCACCCGTGCAGCAATAGTCATCGTCTTAGAATTTTCAAAACAAACCTTCAAAGTTGGCGCCGACAGCCCAACGAAAGCAGTCTCAGGAAACCGAAGGCGTCTCTTAACGGAAAAGGGCCTTTTTCCATCTCTCGGTCGATCACCCCGTTTACATTGTACACATTGCGCTGTTCTAAAATAGAGCGGGGGAGAGAGAGAGAGAGAGAGAGAGAGAGCTTTCCTGCTATTATAGCAAAAGAACAGAAGGGTTCAGCAGCGGGCGGATTTCCATGTCACGGACTGCTTTCACGTATATATATATATATACATGTGCACGCATAATGTGCACCTCTATGCGCGCAAAACCAAGTGCGTATATCGCCATGCACTTGAGAGAGGGGAGAGAGAGAAAGAGAGTAAAAGCGGAGGAAACGTCGAGGCTAAATAAATGGGCCACTCGGCGCACACACTCCGGAGTTCCGGCTTCGTTGTGCTCCGCTGCGTCGCGCTCGTACGTGTGTGTGTGTTCTGTGTGCACGAGAGGGACGAAGAAGGGAATGGAACCCGTATGTCCGACGTCGATTATTCTTTTTCTTTTCTCCCTCTCTCTCTCTCTCTCTCTTTTTCTCGATAGTCCAGCACTTTTAGCTCGCTTATTTTTCTGCTTCGCGCTCTCTTTTCTTTTTTGGCCGAATTCGCGTGGGCCGATCAGTGTCGCTCTCCTTTTCTCGTCCTCGCGTGTGTGCAGTTGCGCGGAGACGCGTCCGAAACTCCCCTCGCGTCATCGTCCTTTACTGCACTGTTCGAGCTCGCGAGCCGCGCGACCGGAGAAGTTGGAGGCGTGCATCGAGCCATACAACGTTCATCTCGTACGAGCTCATATATATATGTGTGTGTGTACAGAAGAATATAAATAAATTGGGTTTACGAGCTTTTATTCGGTATGCTGCTGTTGCTACTGTGAGGAGGGTTATAAGGGGGAAGAGAGAGAAAAAGGGAAAAAGTAACGGGGACTAGAAAATTTAAAAAGTTTGAGTAATCAATTCGAAAAACTATTGTTCCTTCGACGTTCTGGGATTGCGCGTTTCGTGTTGTTTGTCGGTGGTTTGAATCGCGTCACTTTTTATTTACGTGACCAAGCTATGTAAGTATATGGGTATTTTGGTTTGGCAGAACGAAAGCTTTGTATCTATGAGAATTTTCGAGTTCCATTTCTGATGGATTTCAACATAATTTTGAATAGCTGTGTTTATATGTGTGAGACATGATGTTTGATGAAATTTGGTAATTTTTTATGAAATTAGTAACACCCAGCAGATAATCTTCCCGTTTCATTGGAAATTAGTATATAAGGTTTTTCTGTGGCCGCTGATTACGAATCGGTGATTCAATTGGTAAAATTTAAAATGGCGTAATCAATATATGAACGACTTAAGATTAAAAAATGTTATGAATTGAATTGCTTAGCTCATACATTTCAATATTCGGTTGGCCGTATTGGATACGCCTTTTCAAACCTTTGAAAATTTCATTTTGTCACATATAATGACAAGTTAAGTACTTTAATGAGGTCATATACAATTTATTCATTCTTTATAGATTAGATTGAAAGAAACGAATGAATTAACGGGAAACATTACGGATTAAGATCATTTAATTATGCCAACTTTATCCAGTACATTACACAATAAAATCAACAGCAGCCTGTGAAAATTGAAACAGAATATATCGTGATTAATAATTTTAATGTTTGTTGTAAATCCATGATTTCATATTGCACCATATACAGCACTTTTAATATAAACCGTCTCCGAAATCTTGGGCATATTACGAGCTCATATTTATACTCGACGATGAATTTACATTTTACGAGAGATGTAAATCGCGATTTAATCATTCCCCCGTATACACGACGAACGCGTAGAAGACAAAAGGAAAATAGAAAAGGAAAAAGAGAACAAAGTAAAAGAATACGTGGAGCGTGCAATTAGAATGCAGATATATAGAGGTGTGTAGGTATATAGGTGTGGAGGGCGATTTAATCGCGTGTGTGCAGTCGCATGCACGACAACAGTTTTCTCCCGCGCGCCGCGTCACGCGCACAACGAGGGCGAGAGTCTCGGTAGCTCTGCACTTGATTTCTCCACCTCGCCCTCGTATACACACATACACACACTTTATATACATGTGTGTGTGTGTGTGTGTGTGTGTGTGTGGGTGAGTGTAACGCACTCTTCCTTTTTGCCTTGGTTATATTATACGGGCCGCCGCGAGGGAGAGAGTAATTTCTCCGGCACGAGCTAGCGCGTATACAGCGCGGCAATGGAACTACTCTTGCGGGTAAGGCGCTCGCGCCTCTTGACCTTGGCGTGCTTGGCATATCCGCGCACGAGCTGGGCAGCTGCGAGAAGCGCCAAATTCATTTTCAATTGATTCAATGAGGAATCATGAGGTCGGTATAGTGTACCGTAGAAATGTGTGTATATATTCGTTACGATAGATCAACTATACTCGATGGAGCTTTTCTGTGTTTGCCGAGGTGATGGACTCGATTGTGACCGAGAAGTCGTTGGGATTGCGTATATCTGTTGATTGGTAGAGGTGGTTGGCCTGATCACGTTTATATCGTTACTTCGGCCAATTTTTTTTTTAGGTAATATCACGTGTCTAAACGAGCTTACTATATAATTACGGGTCAATTGATCAACGATAATTCTTGAGATATCTATTTATTAAAAGCTCGCAATAATAACTTGGTAAAATTAATGTCTATTATACCATAGTCTATTTCAAACTTCTTGGTCGTCGAATAGTCTTGAAGATCAACGTCGTTTACGAACATACGAAAGAAAAGCTTTCTTTAAAACTCAAATCGCTACTTGTTCCCTCGTGCATTCAATAAAAAAAATCTGTCTTGACTCTATATTCTACTGCAAAAAAGCTTATTAGGTCGAGCGATGAATTTTACGCGATTATAAAACCATTCGTGTATCTAGCTATTCAATCATGTCTCTATGGACTTAAACGAGCCTCGCTCGCTGTTTAATTGCATTGTGCAGCAAAACGCATAGGCTGTTCAAATCGTAATTTCAATACTCCATCGATGTATCTAAAGGGCTTCAATTAAGACACGCTGTTTACTTGCAAACTGCAATCCAGTTAAATCAGTACTCGCAAAATGTCCAGTCCCATCTGCAGTTGTGAAAACACTCCTTAATCGATTATATATATGCCTACATATCAAAAAGCTCGCAGCCCATAAGAACTTGATTAAAAGTCGCGGCTTCATCTGCTGCACTCGGCGATGCTTCTCACGTTGGCCGAGTGAGCGATAAATGCGCAAGTACCTTCTAGTTGACTCCTGTCGTTAAGCTTATATATATATATATATATATTGTGCGACAGCCGCTGCTATCGGGATCTACTTCCTGTCAACTGCAGCAAAGCAATCCTTCCTGCTTTTTTCATACTCTTTCCAACTTCCTCAACGCGCCACTAAAAAGTGCGCATATAAAAATATATCGCACGTCTGCGCGGATCGGAAACCTTTTTTCAATACATTTTTAACGAGTCCGCATTTGACGAACAACTAAAAATTGTACCAATTAATGTGATAATGCGCGTATTTTGAATAAGAAGAATATTATAGTGTATTTCTAGATGTATAAATAATTTGTTGAACGAGCTCATTATATTTTATGTTTGATAAATTTTTTTCACCGAGATATACATAAAACGCGTGATGTTCGTTCGGTGAAGTGGAGATGCAGAGATACTATCGCGATTTATAGCAAAGGTGAGAAAATTGCGTATATAAAATGTTGTGCAAAAGCCATTATCTTCCATTACGAAGGATAAGGGGGGAACTTTTCAAGTTTAGCATAATGTTTTTCGCCCCTCGACGAACGATTCATAATATTTATGCGGCAAACTGCATTTACGCTTTTAAATAAACGTTGATGTAAACCCATCGATAGAAAATATATCGTGAAAATAAGACGTATTGTTCGGCAAAAAACAAATCATCGAATAAGTCTGCATAAAAGTAGCTTCGCATAACTTTCGCACAGTTATGAAATTTATATTTGCCGAACAAAACAAAAACGGGCCGAAGAAAAGAAAAACAGCTATCCACTCGAGTAGCCGGTGAATCTTGAACATTTCTCCGCTTATGCAACAAAAAGCGCATCTCGCGCCATCGGTGTAAAACCCTCCATTCGCGGGGGAAAAAAAAATAAAGGGAAGGATCTACTGCATGAAATCGGGACTTTCGTATATAACGATGGAAGTGGCGATAAGACCTTTCTCCTCTCCGTGGATCTCGCGATCTGTATACGTTAGCCGCGGATCGATTATCTCTCTTTCTCCCGCTGCTGCTGCTGTTGATGCTTTTTCCATGCCGTCAGTTGCCGCTCCTGCTGCTGCTGCTGCTGCTGCTGCACACGGTGAGTCATAGGCTGCAGCCGCTAAAGCCAAAGCGGCGTGTCTGATAATCTGGTCGCGCGGGTTTTAAAGTCGCTCGAGATCCGCTCCCTCGCTCTTGTACACCCGTTCATTCGAAAGTCCTTTTTGCCCTCAGAAAACACTCCTATCGCAATAAAATGAGCCGAGAGTGATGTGCTTCCACGTGAATTTTCTTCCATAGGAAAGACGTTTCTTATACGGTGAGCTGTTCTTGGAGCTGTTGCATGGTTTATAAACGCGAGAGTGAGAATTATTTACGCTCTTATTGTAAATAAGTGGGTGATTCGATGCAGATATAGATTTGACGGAATTGTGGAAACGTTTCGAGGTATTATTCGTTAATACATTTCAAGATCTTTTTACAAACAAGGGAAGTAATAAGAGGCATCGTTCTTCATTACTTAGTATTATATATAACCGAACGAAACTTTAAAGAGGATCTAATTAGAGCCTAATTTAAGTGAATTAATTATAAGGCACAGTTGAAGGCTAATTAGTTTTTCAGATAGCCGTACTTTATTGTGTATCCGAGGAGCTGGAAAGTAGCGAGGTAAAGAGGAAACGTTAAGCGGGTGAAAAGGTTTTCAAAGTAATCTGCTTTTCATCGTATTTCAAATTTCGAATTTCGATGGATTATCGAAAAAAAGCTCGGTAAAACTGCTTCACTCAAAGTATGACGAGTATAAATTTATTTTGATTGCAAATAAATGAACTATACGTATATAAGACACATACCCTGTAATAACATCACCTGTGAATATATTACTACAAATATTTTATATTCCAGAATGTAAATTATTCAAAATTAGAAAATAATTACTTATACTATTAATTGTTTGGTATAAGTCGAAGAAAGAACTCGGTAATTGTAAAAAAGTTTGAATTTACAATATTGTATGTGACATTTAAAATTCTCTCATTAGCTTACGACCTTACGATTGCACTTCCGTAATTGCACTCTATGTAATTAGTAGTTAGGAGTAGTTGCCGATGCTCCCTCGCTGACTCTCGAGTATACAGTACGTTCTCGACAAATCCGCAAAAACTTTTTCTCTCATTCTCGGTATACGAGCCTCGCTCGGATATCGTCCGTCGACGGATAAAAATTGCTACGACTTTCCTGCCGCAAATAATATTTTTCTTATATACCAAGGGTATGGGATAGTCGTCGGGAATTGGTATTTTTCCTTAATCAAGTTTAATTATAGCGGTTACGTAAATATTGGATCATTCTTCAATTTGCGAATAATTACAAGTAATTTTAGTATTTATTTTTAGAATTTATCAGAGCCGGCGGGTCTTTAATCATTTTTGCTTGGACCGCGAGAGAAAACAAATAAATGTTCGTCACAATTATAAAAAGTCTGTTGGATTAAACTAAAAATAAGTATTCGTATACACGTATTTATTTCGCGATGTAAGATACATTTTATTGCAGTTTTATTCAGCACCGAATTTCTTTTATAGGATGTAAAGACGTCTCTTGTATCTTTTGGTATTGCTTTTCCTTTACAAATGACCAATACTACTATACGAAATCGATGAGCAATGATTAAAAACAATCTTAAAAACAAAATTAAAAACAAGAAAGGTTGTAAAAACGCAAATCAATCCAGAACTTGATCATATATAAATTCCTTTAAAGCAATTCTCTAATTATTCAATGAACTATGCTTATATATAGATCTTCAGCATAGAATTGTAGCATTTCCATACTGCACGTATATACGTATATATACCCAAGTACACGAGAGTCATCGAAATATTGAAAGAGCGCGCGAGAGTAAGAAGGAGAAGAGGCTACACAGGCGAATAAGCCTGCACGATAAAAAGGATATACAAGTAAAGAGAGATAAAAGGATAGGCGAAGTTTTGGTAATTAAGGCGTTCCGGAGAGGTGGGCATCCTGTACACGGGATATAACCCAGAGGAGAGAAAAAAAAGGACGCGCAAGGATCGGTAAGAGGGAGAGGGAAAGAGAAAAACCGGTTAAGGCGTGCGCTCTTACACACACACACACGCACGTACGTACGTACATATATATATATATATATATATAGAGTCGAGGCAGAAGCAGCGAGAGAACCGATCAGATTCTCCCATATATCTAAGCAAGCGAAGCTGCTTCTGCTGCACACACGGGAGTACTATACTCGCCCAGCTCGCTCGCCTCGCATCTATACAGCCTATAAGGCACGTGTGCAATTATTGCCTTGAGTAATATACCCGAGGTATTTATCGCTTTGTGAAAAAATTCGCGCGAGCCTCTTCTTTTGTTTGACCAGTGGTGGGTTCTAAAGGGATATTGCTCCTCTATACCGAATATCAACGCGCGTGAGTTATTTTTCTTAAATAAAATGCCGTGTGCCTTCTTCGTGTGAAATACGAGAGATTTATCGATGCCTCGAACTCGATTAGTTGGGAGCGACTTTATTTGAGTTACTTTGAACATTGGGCTTGAAAGACAGAAGAATTTAAATCACAGAATTATATTATTGAATTGTATTGTTGAGTTTCTTTTTAATCGTTTATTTGAATGTTTCGTGGAACAGTTACGATTTTTTTTATCTTGCATTGAATAAGTACTGGAAGCATTCGTCAAATATTGAAATTATTGCAAGTATTGATATATATTTACTTCCTCTCTTTAGTTTTCAATAATTTGAAACACGAGGCTAAGTGTGCCTTTGGACGCGAAAATTTCTAAATCAATAAAAGAAAGTTGATAGACTTATTACATCTTTTTGAATGATAATACGCGAATTAAAAACATTGAATAATCTCGATTCAGCTATTTAATTCATTTATCAAAGAAGTAAGTTGTGAAATTTGATAGGGCTAACGAGCTTTAAAGCTTATTACACGAAAGCCGTAAGTGATTACATCTCACAGTCGAGATCGAGATAGAAATACGCTTTAAATATGTAACCTCCCAAGTAAAAAAATTATGTATGGACTATGCATAAGATATGTATAAAGGTCTATATGTGATTTATGCATAGTTTATACAAAGAAATGAGCATACGTAATCTATGTATAGCCTATGCATATCCAGTCAGCTAAATATTATCTAGACATAGAATAGGTATAGT
>UELU01147291.1:27386-53163 GCA_900490025.1 Megastigmus dorsalis
TTTATATTTTGCAAGACAAAGTCACCGAAAAACTACCGAATCATCAAATCGAAGAAGCATTAGTTCTGGGCGCATCTAGAATAATTCAAGTAGATTTAAATGAAATGGAAGACCTACGAGATTATTTTATTTTAAATCGACTCATAATTAATGAGAATATATGCGTTTATGCTAGAGCAAAGAAAAACAATGAAATATATACGTCGGAGATTTACAAAAGGCAGACAAAAAGAAATAATTCAATTGTTTCTTGGAATAATTCTTGTCAATATGGTATTATAAAATATTTTATTTTAATAAATAATGCTATTTTTGTGGTAGTCCGTGAACTAGTGAGAGATTATGTACAGTCCGATAAAATGTTAGATTTGGTACAAATTTTGCCTGTGCGTTTAACTTATAATTTTACAATAGTACCATTTCATCAAATTAACGAAAAATTATTACTTGTAAATAACAAAATATGTAAATCGCCTAATTTATATGAAAAAAAATTATAAATTGTAAATATGTTTATTTCAAAAGTGCTTGAATTGTTACCCAGTAACTTTTCCCCATTAAATACAGGCTATGCATAGTATATATCTAGACAATATTTAGATGACTGGATATATATAGGCTAAACATAGATTACGTATGCTCATTTCTTTGTATAAACTATGCATAAATCACATATAGACTTTTATACATATCTTATGCATAGTCCATACATAATTTTTTTACTTGGGCTTTAACTCGCGCTTAATAATTACTACCGAAAGAAACTTTCATCATTATTACGAGTACTTCGATAGCAATAATTAAAGATATGGTATATTAGGACATTTGCTTTTCTATAGATTACCCGAAGTTCGTCTCTTGTCCTCAAAAACATTAATAATAATTGAATGTTACTTGGCAAATTAATTATGAATTTCTTCCGAGGGTCTTTCTCTCTACCTTTGCTGAATCTTGAAACATAATATAAACAAAATAATTCGATCAAAATGCTGCATTACCTGTACTGTCATTACAATTGTATTTAACGAAGGATTATTATACACAAAATCCATACCATAGTTTTTCGTGTACAATATCGAGATTACATTCTACAATTCTCTCAAAATTCTCTTTAGCTTGGATTCATGGTATACCGCATGGCTATAATGCACCGGGAGAGTGGTTGCAGAGTCAGACTCGACATGTCTCTCCTTCTGTCATCTCTTTCAGTTTACCTTAGCCAGGCATAGTGGCTAAGCGGCGCGTCGCTCGAAAATCCTCGTGTCCCAGCGCGACGTAAGCTCCACAAATATGCCCTAATCCACGCGAGTGAGGAAGAGCAGATATATATAATACACACATCAGAAAAGGAAGTAAATCCTTCGTTGTAAAAGCGCTTTGGGTGTTTATGCCTCTGGCTTGGTGTTTCCTGTTCTTCGTGAGTCTGCCTCACTCCCGCGTCCACGTAATTATATTTATTTATCCATGTGTATATATCTTTCTTTTTTGCTTTTGGAGTAGGCTCGCTCGCCGTCTCGCAAAGCGATTTATCGGTACACAAAGTTTTCAAGCTCGGACGCAAATAGATTGTAAACTAAAAGTTGCGCAATCACAGCGTATTATATGTGCACAGTTACGTATTTATTTCATAATTAAAGTGATTATGTGGTGTAGGTAATGCGAGCTCTTGGCAATGCGACAGTGGTATTATCAGATCTATTATTAGATATCCGAGTAAAAGGGAAAAATTTTGATTTGTTACGGTACAGTAGCACTTGAGTTGCAGTTTGTTGGCCTGGGTATAGTGCAAAGATGAAATCTTCCACCGCCAAGTAGGAAGTATCGAATTAACGCTTTATCTCACTTTATCTCGTTGGAAGGATAATCAACGAGATGGTCAAAGCAATTAAAATGTGATTCTTTCGGAAATCTATGATAAATATATTTGTGCTACTCCATAAGGCACTGAAAATGTTATTAAAAACAAAGGCAGCAGAAATCTTTTAATAATTATAATAAATTCAAAGTTGCCGGTTCCAAGCCATTATCTTCTTCGAATAGTAAAAGATCTATCATCTTTGCCATTTGTTGATCAGAGTGTCGATTTGTACGTACCCTGACCCTATAATTAAAGTTTTACATATACCAGCAAATAACTGTAATACGCAGAGATCGGTATAGACCGAAAATCCGTCGTAATTATAAATAGCATCGTGGCTTTTTCGACACGCACAACGTCAAATTAATTTCATTCATAAATATATTTAATTGTATATTACGAACGAAAAAAACTCGACGGCATACCGATTCGTCCAAAAAAAAAAAACAAGCGTAGCGATTCCGAGAAAAAAAAATAGAAGTAAATTATAGTGGTCCCAATGAAAGATTCGAATCACTCAGTCATCGGTGTAATTCCACGTTGAAAACTGGATCGTCCGATCTCGCGCAGAGACTTTTCCAATTGAAATAAACGAGCTATAACGTCTGCTTGTACCTCTCGATATTATTTAAAACCTACTATCCTCGACGAGCTTATACGTTGAAAAGAAAAAAAAAAAAAAAGGCGAAGAAGAAGGCAAGCCGAGGCGGCCACAAAGTAAAATCTAGTCTACATCAATTTTTTTTTCTTCCCTATGTCACATCGGAGATCCACCGCTTTCCTCGTCTCTCGCTCTTAACGCTATCCAGACACAAACGCTGATCGCTCGCTGATCTCTCTTGCGCGAGCGCGCGCGGCATCTCTTTTTCATCGATAACTTTTTTACGCAGAAACAATTCATTCTGGCTCGCGCGCCCGCAAGATAGATCGGATGACGAGTATTATATAGTGGCGCACTATATATATATAGTGTAGAAAAAGAGCTCGCGCTCTCTGGGCCCCTCATATATACATGTAAAAATACAGCATCTGTGAGAGGGAGAGAGAGAGGTGAAAGATCGCAACTCATTGCTGCTGGTGGGCCTAGCCTCTTCTCTCTCTCTCTCTCTCTCTCTCTCTCTCTCTCTCTCTCGCTCTCTCATCCCAATACCCGTTCCAGGAATCCTCGAAGGTGAACGAGATTAGGCAAGGGGCCGCCCGCCGGCAGGGAAGAAGAAGAAGAAGAAGGAGAAGAGATGAAGCGAGGATCCTACGGACTATACACAGCCTCTCTACGCGCGCCTTCGTATTATACATCTCGAGAGCCGCACGCGGTATATTATAACGACGATTTCATGCGGGGATAATGTCTCTTCTGTGGGCTTGGGATTCTTCTTCCTTGACAGCTCTCGCGAGGGAGGGGGAAGAAAAAAAAAGGAAGATGCGAGAGACGGGAAACACGGGGGTACCTTACCTCGTGTTAATGCGTGTATTAAATGAGTATAGCTCGAGCGGCGATCGATTCAAATATTACGATCGAGGCTCGTTATTAGGTCTTTTGGTTTTTGTTGCGGTGTACTTGCGGTGTCGCTGATGAGCTCCGCATCGTTCGGGGATTCGGGATATCGCTCGTGTACCGCAGGCGTGAGAGAGTGTTTTTCAATGAGACCATGCGCACAGGCGGAGTTTGCTTAATAAGCGATGGAATTCTGGACAAAACGGGGGAAGGTTTGCGACTGTCGATCGACAGTGGGAAACGAGGGTGTTTAACGTGTTTTCATTACGTGGCCGTTGCTTGTGCGCAGGATGTATAAATTCAAATCTAATTAAAATGTTACCGCTGGTTAAGCTACGACAAAATGAGCGTATTTTTATGAATTGTAACGAAATCGTCATGTTTTTTAAAAAGGGATAAAAGGTTTTCTTTTTCTTCGTTCGACTTTCTTACAAATTGGTTAATAATTATTTTAGCGAAACAAAATGCGGATAATGGTTACTTCGCGCAGACGCGTGAATTCAATATACACCGTATGCGTAAGTTTTGTCAAAAATCTTGGTTCTGCATTATTACAGTTTTTCATGATTGCGCTTTCTCGTTATGAGATGTTCGTTTCGGTTCTAGCGCACTTTGCGGAGTATATATATGTATACCTAATTACATTAAGAGTTTTTTTTCTTTGATGCTCTAACTACGCTGCGTGACACAAGTAAAGTTATACTGCCCTCTTTAGCACCATGCAATTATGTTTCACGTGCAGTAATTGTGTAATATTTTCAAGTGTTGAATTGTCTTTCCTGTGCTAGAAAAAACTTAACTATGGAATATGGACCACCTTATTCAAACAGAATTCGTCATTGCAAATATCATTGTTTATTGCATTAGGCTTACCATGCGGTAAACGAAATGCTAAAAAATCGATTACTAATGAAAGTATATGAATAATAATAGAAAACATCATCGTAGAATATAAAGGCTACTAAGCACATACGTATAGGCACACCAAATCCTTAGCAAACAACAAAGTTATACAGCAAATGTAACATTTCAGAAGTACGAAAAGCAAAATCAGTCAATTCAGCGCATCGTCAAATCCAATCATTGGTCGGGTGCGTACGAGAAACGCGCGGGGGGAAATCGGGGCAAAAGTTTTTGTTCGTATGGAGGCCAGCAAGACCGCGACATCGGCACGCTGACCACCTTTTTTTCGGTAATCCAAGAAGGAAGCCCAGAAACGCGCTGCTCGGAGACCTGTACCATATACATATATAGAACACCGGAACCGCGCGGTGTAGTCGGCAAAACAAGGCTCTTGTATACCGAGTATACCGAGGATTTTGGGATCGATGATCGAAGCCCCCATGTGCCTTTGCTAACCGCACACACGCTGTCGAGAGCGCTTGTCGAGAAGAGAAAATCTACGCTCTTTTGCGATGCACGTTCTGCGCGACACCCCCTATAAATGCTACTTTCGTTGCCGCTTCACGGGCTTGAAATCTCGATGCACTTGAATCACGATAGCAAATTCATAATGATCTACGTGAACTTATTGTTTTTTTTTTTTTTTTTTTTTTTTCATTAAGATGTGGAAAACACTCTCGTACGAGGAGATTATTATCTAGATTCTTGCGTTTACGCTTAACCGCGTCGCTTGTATATTCAGTGCTTTTCATTCCACTGTGTTTGCGTTAATTTCGTTTCTCGCTGGTATCACCTTATAAATATGAAGCGCTGTGAATGAAATAATTGCGTTCGTTTCAGTTTTAACGGGATGATTCGTTTTGTTCTTTAATAACCCCGGGAATTATCACGGACTTTCGCGCGTATTTTAATATAATAATTGATAAAAAGGACGAGGCTATAGAAAAGACGCAAGGAATAAATATCGAATTCTATTTAACGCTTTTCCTCGAAGCATTTATAAAACCACAGAATATTGGATTTGCAGCACTGCAACTATAATACGAATGTACATACATCTCGAATATCTCTCGGTAATGCACGGGAATCCATCATCGCACAGTTTTTACACACATATACGCACGCGAGTAAAAAAAATCTGCTATACTATGCATTTGACTCAATATGCTCGAAACTCCCGTATCTGCCTATAAATCATGCATTCGCATATATGAATGCTCTCGATAATATTCAAGCGCAGAGTCTCGTTGTCACAAGCACAAACATGTATATATACACTTATGGGCGTCGGAAAATTATCGGCAATTGGGGTCTGACGTGTTATCGATGTCAACAAGTTCATCGTCTTCGCTTATTGTGACACAAAAGCCAAGAGTATATATATATATATATATATGGAACTGGATTTCTGCAGGCCCGCGTTGCTGCTGCTGCTGCTGTTGCTTGCATCCTCTCTTCGCGGCGCATCTCTCTCTCTCTCTCTCTCTCTCTCTGTGCAGCTGCTGCAGCTTCGACCGGTTCTTTCAGTTCTGCGTATGTGTGCACGCGTCTCTATGTGCGCGCGTGTGTTGTGTGCGTGTGTATGCAGCGAGTTCTTTGCTTCATCAGCGCGGCTTACTCCGCGATATGTCGAAGCTACCTTCGAGAAATTTCCAGTTCCTGCGTCGTTTTCGCCTCCGCTCAGCTCTGCACCATGTACACACTGAGATGCAGTGCATCTCTCGCGGCTGCAGCTCCCGCTTCTTCGTCTATACATTCTGTCTTCTTTGTCGTCGATGATGCTCAAATTACTCGCTCCCGCTGCTACTGCCGCTGTTGGCCTAGTCGACCTTGCTACTTTTTACTTTTTCCTGCACGAATGTTACATCGATATCGAGCAGTCGTGTGGCCTTTACGCTCGCCGTATAGTTCTATTCCGCAGGAGCAATTTTATTGGCTAAATTGTATACTCAGGAGATAGCAGATCGATTATTGCAGTATCTGACCATTTTTATGACTAGAATTATTTTTTAGCCAATGATACAACTGACTTTGGCATTTTTTATTTATTTATTTATTTGTAATTCATCGATACATTTACAATATGTAAATCTTATAAGAGCGAGGTAATCTGTGTTATACCTGTGAACATATTAGGTGATAAGTATAATAAATCATGTTGAATTTTTCTACTTGGTGTAAAATAGTAGGGGAAGTAATTGATGGTCATTTATTCAAACTTGTAATTATAGGATTTTCACGTAAGTTGCATGAAACTCCAACGAGTGATAGATCCTACTATGTGAACGAGGACGTGCAATGCTGTCTTATGTTTTGCATTAATCCAACTATTTTACTGGATGAAAAATACTACAATGTCGGAAAATATGGAATATCGCATCCCCATAATGTATAAATAAACGAATTTCTTTAATAATTCTAAAAGTTTAATGCCTTTTTAGATTGTTAGTTTTAGAATATATATCATTTAGGATAAATTTAGAATGTGTAGAGGACAATATAATTTCTTATACTTCATTAATCAATTCAATGATCGTTTGCGTCATAGTCGGGAACCAGAAAATATCATTTTGATCGGAATCATTCCCTAAATGATTGTACTCTACGATATCCTACAGTAAACTCATTCATTAACTTAAACAATAGTTGTTTGACAACTGCAAAACATTATTAATGATTACGTAATTACATAAATTTATTGATCTAGTTTTAAATCCTGTGCAAAAAAGTACAAATGAAAATTAATTGACTGTAAAAAGTCCCTGATGAAAACATAAAAAAACTTTCTACCTAATAACAAGACATTACAAGCCATCTTAAATTAAGAAATAACCATTAAACTGATTATTTTGTAGTCACGTATAAAATGCTTTTTCCCGCAGTTCCTAATACTATATTTATTAGATTCAGTTGAATTGAAAATCATTTTTTAAATTCGTATGCATTTGCGAGACACCGAACATATCAATATTACAGACCGAAATCTTCTCTTAGGAACACAGCTATACTATCATAAGTAGAAACAATAACACAGAACGTCCAAAATTCGTGTAATACGTCGCACGTGTGAGAATGCGTGTTTACGGAGGTGATGTATAATTGCTTAAATATAGAATTCTGACCACTTGCTTGCATTTTTTCACCGTACCGTAGTTTTATTTGATATAAATTTATAGATCGGTATAGAAAAGTTGTTGTTTTCAAGTACATGGATGATTATGTTCAATCGCGTGAGCCGTGTCTTCTTGGATGTGAAATATATAATCAACAATGGAATAAAAGTTGATATTAACATATTATACACTTACATTTATTTCACTTTGCATTAAAACAGTTCTTTATTTATTCGCTACTTTATTTATTTTTAATTATAATAAATTTCCTCTCCAGAATTATTAAAAAAAAAATCTACGAGTAAACCACATAAAAAATGCCTAAACAATTTTTATACGTATCAATATTGAGACTTTCCCCTAAAATATGTATAGCTTCTTTCATTCGATCCATTCGCATTAATGCGATTTCCGCTAAATAGTGGAAGAAGGAAAAACGTATTCCCAACCCTCTCCAAAGTGAATTTTCGAGGCGTGGAAAAAACACCCAACAGCTTATCGGCTTATAATCCCTTGACACGCGAACTCGCGAACATCAAAGGGCAGCCAAAACTCACGCAGATATAGTAAAAAACCCCATGTAGCCCGCATCGACTCACGTCGCACATCAATTGCATTATACATGAAATTTCCAAGTGTCCCGGCATTCACATGCATACATGGCTCCTCGCGCATGCATATAATACGCGTACACACACCGGCGATATCGCTAATAACATGGATATAAGTAATACACGCGGCATCGACGAGATTCGAAATGTTCTTCGTCGGTGATGTGGTCGGGAGGCGCTCGCGCGCGCGACGCCAATCGCTTGTCCTTGAATATGACTATTGCGCGTGCACAAGCACCGACGAGTTTCTTCTCTCTCTCTCTCTCTCTCTCCCCCTTCGGCAGTGTACACGTATATGTATATACACGAAATCCTCTTATGAGGTTGATTGTCCGACCTTGGATCTCGCCAGATGTGAAAAGTCGTCGTCGCCGCCGCGCGTATATATATACACGCGCGAGTACACATGCGTGCGCGGCTCCGCACACGTGCGCGCGCGAGGAGGTTCTCCTTTGCTCTTTACGCATTGTACGTATCTGTATATATATAGGGACGAACTTTTGCCATTTTAAAATACACGCGTGTGCGCGCGCTCGCCAGAAAGAGAGAGAGAGAGAGAGAGAGGCTATTACATTCTTAAAATTCCAGTCTTTCGTGCCCGAGTCACGGCTGACTTTATTATTCGCCGTGGTACACTCTGTACGCGTGCGTTTTCCATTCTGCAGCTCATGTGGGCCTTTACTCGAGTCCCGCGCGTACATATATTGTATTTATTTGCGCGTGCCAAGATATGCAGAGAGTTTTACGGGCCAGACCTTTAAAGCATTTAACTTAGTCCTGTGTATATGTGTGTGTGCGTTTTTTGTCTGCCGAGGGATGTTCTCTACTCTTTGGGTTACGGACGAGGTTACGCGGGGTTGTCGATAGTAGAGTTTCTCTTGCGCTACTTATACCGATCGATACGTCAAAAAAATCGTTTGACGTTATAAAATGAAAAGAAATTTAGCTTAAAAATTTCCGATTGTTTGGGTGGAATAAGTTTTACGAGTGCCTACTTGCGTTGCATACATATATACACGCGTACATAACTTTTTATATAATTCATTTACGCGCTACGCAAGTTAAAATATACTTTGTAAGAATGAAATTTTACTTTGCAACGTAATTTTTTCACTTGAGCAAGAGAAAGCCTCTCGCAGCGGTCCCCCTATAAATTTTGCACATTCGGTAGGTATTTAACTTGCACTCAACAATTTATCTCTAATTTTGAATTTATGCATTTTTTAATAAAACATAAACGTATAGCTGCAGAGGACTTGATGAAATTCCAGAATATACTATCTCCCACTCCAGCAGTAGCAACAGCAGCAGCAGCAGCAGCAGCTCGCGCGCGCGATACAAAGAAAAAAAATCAAACAAAACATTTTAATTTCGCGAAAGAGGAGCAGTCCAACAATGAGCTCCGAAAATTCCACTTCCTTATCTAATCTCAAATACGACCATTTCAATTATTAAAAGCTTTGCATACATCTTCTAATGAAACGTATATACAAGCGTACACAGGAGACGGGCGAAATTAAAAGGCAAACGAAACACTATTTACAAATGCTACTTCTCCATTGGGTACAATATACACGATGAAAGGCAAGCAAAGGAGTTAAAAGTCGTCTGGTCGTTGCACGCACTCACACACACACACACACACAGAGACTGACACGTGCAGATTTCGCGCGGGATTCACGGTCGTCATCGTCATTCGCGCGTTCCGAAAATATAAAGGCCTTCCTCCTTTGTTAGAAAGAGAGACGACGACGACGACGGCGGCGGTGGCGCCGCGCTCGCTATTTTCGAATATGGAAATGAATAAGAAAAAGGGATAAAGCCCAGGCCTCTATGGGGGGTTAGGGTGAAAACGAGGAGAAAGAGGGAGAGAAAGAGTGAGAGAAAGAGAGAGTGGCAGAAACATAAAAATAGCCTTTTATCCTCCCTGCGAGAGTTTTTATCTCAACGTGCACGCGACTACGCACTCGCGGCCTGCTATAGCAGCTAGTCTCTACTGAACACATGAATACATTGTAGACTTTACGCGGAATGGGCGAGTAAAAAATTAGCTGATTTTAAAATAAACCCAAAATCGTTCTGTCGCCTAGGTCTTGTACTTGTATATTAATTCTGCGGACGAATTGGTTAAGCTTCAAATGTGTGTCTTCCTGATAAACAAACTGTCAATTATTGGACTAATGATCAATACTGCAAACTTAATTTGTTTATTATTAACAATTGTTTCGTCGTGTACAGCATTTCTTGAAGTTGTTAAATATAATAGATATATACACATATTTAAGTGTGTAATTTGTTTTCAATTACTGTTTCTAGACCAATTACTATGTTTAATGTTCAAATAATTATTCCACAAGTTAGTATCGAGAATTATATAATAATACTGACGTTTGGGCATTATACAATGTGTATAAAAAAGCGAATTTGTTTAAACAAGTTGAATTAACGTAACGTAATTGGCTAAGAAAATAGCCGTCTCGTATAATTAGTCTAATAGCATAAACATAAAATATAGTTACCAAACAATCACATGGTATCATTGATATTCATCCTCTTTTTCCAATTAACTTTTTCCGAAAATAATGTATCAAAAATACAATTTAAACGACACATCCTTTATCCTTAAGCTTAAGCTGATTTCAAATAAAAGTAATTAACTATAATAAAAACTATAAGAAAATAAAAAAAAAAAAGTAAATACTATTTTCAACCATTATATTCACAATATTGTTATTCCTAAAGAGTTTTTTTTATAAATAGCTGAAATCATAACTTGATGAGGAAATAATCTTTTTATTAAACTCAATTGTTACATTGCATTACATAATATTTTTATAAATTAATTTTATTAGATCCAATTCTTACAATTAGTTTAACAATTACATATAGATACGCTTTTGATCTTTTGAATTAAGAGTTTCATTGATGTCTGGCTCCTGCAAACTTTTTAATAATCTTGCATAACAATTCTGTTAAAAAAGTAACAAGAGAAATGGAAAATCCAATCCCAAGTAATATAATATAATTTAGAACGAGATTATTTTTAACTATTAAATGATTTTTTCTTTTTCTTGGAAAAATTGAAAATTTACGAATGTCGTCCCAATATTCCCAAAGTCCGGATTCGTGCACTCTCCGATAAATTTTAAGAAATGCGTCTTTGTAAGGTGATGCTATTTCAAATAAATGCATTGTTTGGACAATAGCGAACAAAGGACTTGCAATTTTCATGGATCCCGAATATTCTGGATTTTCTATTAGCGATATAGCAGATGTAACATATCTTAAGCATAGACTATTTTTTTCCTTTTTTAAACTTTGTAAACACGATGAAACTTCATTTTGAACTATAACTTTCTTCTTTATATTTTGAACATATGTGTCATTGTTATTTTCAAAAATTAAGTCTAACATAACTGAACTTACGTATGGCTGCAACCGAGATTCAGCAATTTCTTTAAAAGTATCAAATTTCATCTCGTCATAAATTATGGAGAAATTCATAACGTTAGAAAGAAAATTTGCAGTATACAGAAAAACTGCTAATACAATACTGATGACCAACATCCTGTCCCGAGTTTTACGTGGACGCAATAATATAGACACACCAAAAAGTAGTCCAACTACGTCTAGCATTGTCAATTCATTACTCACAATTTTAAGCAGCTGCATTACATAAGCTACAAGTATAATAACTAAAATAAAGAAGAGCATAAGAAAAAGCGTATTCAAAGAAGTATTGATTTTGGTAATGGGGATGATTGGTACAATAGCTACGAAGGATTTTAGAATATATTCCAAGGGTATGGACGCTGAATTAGGAAGTACCCTTGTAAATGCCAATGGCACACCATTAATGGAATCATATTGAAAATATTTAATTGTTTCATCAGTTATTTTGGTAAAAGCTACAGTTCCTTCTTCCCCCAAAATATACGTTATAGAAAAGTTCAACAGTTTTGCTGCAATTACAATTATGGGATACTGTAAATATTCTATTGTTATATTAGTTCCATTTCTTTTAAGAAGCATATTTGGTGGGTTGTGAAAAACAAGCAATTTAAAAGGATACCCATTTATATTTCCGAGTTTCCTTGGGAAGATTGCAACATCTGAAAGTAATCGTTTTTTTCTAACCTCAGCGAAAAATGGATTGAAGTAATACAGAAAAGATGTATCATTGCTCTTTCCAATTTTCAAAATGGAATAATCCAAAAACTTCTTTGACCACGCATATCGAAGTATGGTTTTAAAATGTTTATTGCACTCGTCCGTATCATCAAAGAGAATCAACAAACATTTTGGCCGGGCCTCGTTCGAAGGATATTTCGATATTGAATGCACGATGTATCGGGTACGGTTAAACATGCTGTCACATTTAGAATGTAGAATAACATACAATATTTCGTAAGAATTATCATTGCAACATTCCAAATTGTTATTCCTTAAATAAGACTCATCTAATTTCACCGAAGTCGCTGGTATGGTCGGAAGCAATTTCATAAAAATAAGATTTTCATCGTGTCTTGATATCTCTTTATCTACCAAGAATTTTATTTGATATAAATGCAAATTGTTTTGTAATAGTTGATATTTCACAATATTCAGCCAGTTTTGTGTAAATGCATGTTCCGAATCTGTGTCGATGGCACTCATAATCGGCAAAAAAGTTAAAGCTGCTATAATCATTTTTAGCTGACTTGAAATTGTTAAAGTACCGTTTGAACTTTAAATCACTTTATTTTCAACTTCTTGAGTGAAAATGCATACTCCTACTAAAACTTTCCAACTTTCCAACTTCGTGCATAGTAGTAAATTGTGAGCTACCGGAATAAATTTTTTCTCGCAATCGATTTTTATTATATTTTTCATAAGATTTTTCGAATATGGGTAAATGCTAGAGTTACTAATTAACAAAGGCTTATCAGTGAATCATAATTTATTTAAGTAAGTGAACCAATTACTTTTGCAATAATTTATTCTTTAATTGCGAGGTTTCAAAGCTTTTTTATGATCTATAGTTTTCCATCAGGATTAAAAAAATTTACTTTATTAAAAAACCGAGCTGTATATTATCTGCAGGGAAAAGAATAAATTCCATTGCATTATTCAATTTCGATAATGAAGCTTTATTTTGTCCTAAAAAACTACACCGAATAGTTTTTTGTGAATATAGTCTTATTACGTTGAGTCTGCATTTTATGAAGACTATAAGGAGGTTCGCTGCAAGAACGAAATAAGTTACAAGAACTTAATTTTTTTTTAATTGAAGTATTTAATGTAAAATAAGTAATAGCGAGAAGTAGGATTGACCTCATTGTTTTTGAGAAAATTAAATTCGATATTTGCCCTTATACGCGGGGCCTTAAAAATTAAAATATCCGTAGACACAGTAGATGATGAGTTAGGGGAATAACGCGAAGATTTCAATCAACAAATAAATTATTTTCAAATTGTAAGATGAAAGGACGAAAATGTTGACCTTACAGTTCGTTGAATAAACGAGTGTGCAAAAACAATAAAATATGTAATCGAAACCGCTAGAATTGCGCTGGCAAAGACAGGATTGATATTTGAAACAATTGGGCTTCGTCCGCTTCCCTCGAGACACCATAACAAAGTGCCGATCAACGATCCCAAATCGATACAGCCCACGACAGCGTGTAGCACGAGTTCCTTCTTCGCCTCCACTTTGGCGCAGCTGCTCTGGACGCGAGAAACTCGCTCTAAGACGCTCTAAAAATAATGAGCAGGTGCACGCATCGTACATATGCAAACACCCTCGCGCTGTAACACGAGAAACAGAGAGAGAGAGAGAGAGAGAGAGAGTGACTTCGACGACGGATCGATCGATCGTTTCGCGGTACTGCACACACGCGCGTCTCTGTGCTCGTGTGCGTCCCCTCGGTTTGAATTTTCGCGGAAGGGCAAAAAGTTGCGTTATATATGTATATATATATATATACAAATGTTATAGAAGCCTCCCACGTTGTTGCAACGTTATCGCGACTTTTGTATATACATCAGCCGCGTTCTTCGAGAAAATCGACAGTTTGTCGCGGCGGCAGCAGCGGAAGAAACAGTGGACGCGACTGTGGTGCGAATGGGCACGGCGTATAGGTTCAATTCGGTGGAATGAATATTATATATTTATAGGCGGCGGGCGGGACGTGGAAGCGTGCAAGTGTCCCGGTGGTATGAATTCATAGAGATGATGTGGTTTGTGGGGTATATATGCGCGCGAGGGATGAAGACGGTCTTTTGTGTGCGGTGCAGTCGAGACGCGCTCGCTCTGCATGTATAGATGCCGAGTTGAGCTAATGGACATCAGCCAGGCAGCCGAGAGCGACATTGACGCGATATGCTATACTCCGCTAGGCTGCAGCTCTGTATGTAGACCTCTCGGGCCGAATATATTACCCACTGCACACCTATTCGGCTTGTATTGGACGCGTGCGATTCTGGGTGCAACGTGTGTTGTACGGGATGCGGTCGAGCACCTTGTGGAATTGGAGCCGCACTGAGTAGCAGCCAACTACATGTATACAGCTGTTATACTGTGTATTTTCCAAATTTGCGCCGCATTCCTTCGGCTTATCTTTTGCAAATTGGCTTCGCTCCGACAACTATATCGAAGAATATTTAATTCCCATTGTTGATTAAATCGAATTACCAAAGGCAAGTTTTGCTGATGCGACCAGGGAAGAGAAACAATTCGTACCATCTGGATCTATCCTCGCTCTTGACACTGAACTCCATATTTTCTTCGCTCTCGCTAAACTTCTTCGTTTCTAGCGCACAGCTCTTATTATACGCTTTTTTCTCTCTCTCTCTCTCTCTCTCGACGGCGTCGTCGCGCACGTATACACGTGACTCACCTCCCTAACGCAATTACAGACGCGCGGGGCGACCGCGACGGCGATGCGAACGTCGGCAACGCGGCGACGTAGTCGGCTCTTATTTGTCACCGCGACGCTCGCTTGTATTTTCCTCTGCGTCATATTATTCGCGATTGGCTTTCTCGTTTATACACGGCGCGCGGTCCGACGCTTTTACGGCTCTTGTTTTATTTGCGAGGCGCCCGGACGAGCAACGAGAAAGTATTGTAATTTAATTTCTGCTCTAAGGCAAATATTGTTTAGCTATAGGGAGAATCGGACGAGCGCTAACGCTAGATCCCGTTGTATATGCACTCGAAATTATCTGTCTCTTTCCTAGGCTTGTATTTATTTTATTTTTATTTTATTTCTTATTTTATTAAATTTTGGTATACATAAATTTTATATAAATTAAATAATAATATACTAATGATATATACATGCTAATAATAATGCAAATAATAATAATAATGTGACAACCAATCCAGAGGGAATATTGTGTCGCAAAATCCTTTCTTTAATATGTTTCTTAAACGCATGTATATTTGGAAATTTGTTCAAATCAAGCCTACGACTATTCCAAGACTTGTGCAACCTAAAAAGTAAGCTAAGGTGAGTAAGTGAGGATTTACAATTAAACTCTTTTAAAGTTCCAAAATGCCTAGTAGAATAATTGTACGACTTTAATTAAAAATAATTAGCAAGATCAGGATGCTTGTTATCTACAATGAAAAATTAATACAAGTACACTTTAGAAATAACGCCGTACTCATGGTCGCATCTATTCATTTAAAGATGAATGTACATTGAGGATGTCTATTTTTATCGGTTTTCGTCGCTATCCCTTGGAAAATAGATGTTAACAAAAATGGATTAACTACTATATGTAGGTGCACACGCGTATCTTATATGTAGAACCTAGTACCGACTCTAGATAAACGACTCTTTAACTCTCACAATGTATACGCACTTGCAATGGAAGTTGTCAGCGAATAAATGATTACCTCTATAGTCGTCAGTTAAAAGCCAGGGAGTTTTTACGATTACTTATTCATGAGCTTTACGCTCGTTTATCAAATGTATATATATATGCTCATGTATGTTAAAAGTTCTTGATTAAACTTGAATTTCCTTAGAGCCACTTGAAATGCGCTTCATGAACGATAAATGGTTCGGGGAATATCGAAAAGCGTTCGAAAAAAGTAAATGAAAATAGATCGAAGTGCTATTTAGAATTTTAATTTCTACACAAGTATATGTGCTGTCTAATTAACCGTTAAGTATATGCGCTTGTTATCTTCGAGGCATTGAATTGAGAAGCATTACCGTTATTACTTTAGTGGTTTATATTATCCGAATACCGAATATATTATCTGCAATTTGAAAAATGACTTTTTTTTATCTAAAACTCTAATTCGCTGTCCGTGTATAAAAGATAATTCTTTAAAATTTTCCACGTTAATGAGAATAAACTTGTTAAATACGTTCACCATGAATGTGGTTCAAATGATATGCCACTAAAACTTGATTTTTATTTAAACGATCGACTTTAGTAAAAATCAATGTTCCAACTGAAACTATAATTTTGTAAATGTAAAGAAGACTTTATAGCACGAAGCTGTTAGTAAATAATTTAAAAATATTCTTGAGCCGAAAGTATATACGGTGAATTGTTTAAATATTCGCACAATATCATAACATGTCTATTCTACTGAGTTTTTATAAAGTAATATAACTTATTAAGAAAAATTAAATAGAATAGAATTATACAATGATGGAAAAATATTTTAAATAAGAATTAATGATTGATCAATTAAACATTACATGGGGGATATTAAAATACTGTATTCGCTACGTTCGCTAGGCGCTGATTCGCGATTTTCGCTCTTATTGGTTCTTATGCGGGCGATTGTTGAAAATAATTTGCTAAAACGTTTTGCTAACTGTACGATTACTCAAAAAATTATTATAAATCCTAATATTTATTTCCAATATTAAAATAAAATTGAAGATTTACTAATTCATTATCATTTTATAGAAAATTATTTTCTATTTCTGTCCATAAGAGTCAACATATTTTTGCAATGGCAAAGTTCGTGGTTTGGCACAAGGCGAATAGATATTTAAATAATCCATCAATACGCGCGGTAAGTAACAATATCAGCACTTAAATGTACAGTTGATAGAACTCGCACTTTTAATCCAGAAGATCGGTATGAATTTTGAATTTTGAAAACTATAGCATTGTTTAAAGTGTAATTTATAAAAAAAAAAATTTTTAATATAGTTCATCTTGTAGAAAGGAATATCTATAGGTTATATAGAAAAGCTCCGATAATCTAAGTAAAAGTTAATTATGCAAGATTATGTGTCATTTTTAATGGTATTTAGAATGTAAATACAAATGTATTTATAAATGACAGCTGTCGCAGATAAAGAATTCAAATTTATCATAAATGAAAATTCACGTATGAAGTTATGGTCATGAATAAGTGATGTTAAGGTTCGAATCCACGAAATTCTTTTGACTTTTAAAATTTTCTTTATCGTTAAACATTATATCTGCACACTTATAGAAGTTTTTATATAAATCTATATATTTTTGACGATTGATACAGGTGAGAGTTAAATAACTATTTCCTTCATTAATATTAAAATATATACCTTTTCCGAAAACTTTTATTATCATTATTTGCTGTGCAAAAGTACTTGAAAATTCTGACGTAAAAAGGAAAAATAAATTATTAATGAAGACGTTGGAAATAATAGTCGGAATACTTATGCAAGACCGAAAATAGAAGTAAAGATCAGGAATCTAATTCCATCCTAAGATTCGTAAAAACTGAATTCGCGCAATCCCTGATGAAAATTCTCGAATGTAAAACCTTTTGCCATGGGGAACGGGGGAAGGGAGGGTCATAAACTTAACAATCGTTTGAAAATATTAGTCTCTACAGTTCCACATCTCATAATCTAATGATTTTTATCGAATCACTCATATCGTCCCAAGTACACGGATTAATTTAATATTCGATACGCGGCCTCGTCATCCGATTATCATAATCGTCGCAGCGAACAGCACATATATAAGCCAAGCCTCTAAAAGCAGCCCGGCAATGCGCCGCCAATCGATTTCCCATCATATCCCCCCCTTTCCCCTCCTCCCCTTTCCCCGCCCCCGCCGGCTATACTTACCGAGCCAACAAAACTTTTCCATAAAGCGGCGAAACAACAAAAAAAAAAAGGGAGGAGAAAGTAAGTACAGGCACTTCTTGGAAAGCGAATCGTACACACACGCGAGCGACTGATCGTATTATTTCCGAGCGAGCAATAATTCACTATATATATCCAGTATTAGCTATTGGCCTTATATCTTGACTCCGAGTTTACTTTAATTAACCGTGGGATTGGCATTTTTCGGAATAACATTTTGGCAATTTGGATCTAAATGAAAACCGTGTGATATGTGTATAAGACGATTGTGATTTTAGTACAATAATAATCGATGCGATAATTGTATTTTTTTTAAATCGATTTAATTTTATAATAAAGTCAATATAGCAGCAAAACTTTGCTAAGACGTATGTACGAAGCAAGAAGTTCCAACGGCACATTCTTATTGCATAACTTTTCCACCAGAATAACTGCGGAAGCTCTTCGTTTCGGATCTCTTATCTCATCTCCGCAGCACCTATGCAATGTAAGAATCACCTTAAAGGACGTCATTTAGCGCAGGAACTATCCCGAAAATCCCATAACCCAGCTTGTCTTATGCACGTGATTGATGTACACGACAACAGACGCGTATATACACATCGTATATATATAGAGTCCCGAAATACGCCCTTTCGGTCGTCGCATTAACGTAATTCGTCAGTATGCGTAATGTATGTACTGTATATAGTCGAAGCAGAAGGCTGTACGTAGTCGTCCTGGCGGAGGAGGAATACGTCCGGCTCGTCGAGTCTGTCGTCGAGCGATATCTCCCCCACAGTATTTCTAGATTCCCCTTTGCAACTACCTTACGCCCCCCTCCCCTCTCTCCCTCTCTCTCTCTCTCTCTCTCTCTCTTTCTCTTTCTCTTTCTTTCACGGGCTTGTCGACCGCTATATGTCCGCGCCAAGTTGGTGAACTGGAGGCGAAAAACGTATAAATAAAGTTAGAGGCAGAGAAATGCACTGTGGTAAAAATCGCGATGATTGGATTTATTTTGTGGAACAGTCTGGGTGTTGGATATTTTTTTCCAATATGAGTATTCGGATCAGTAGTTATTGAGAGTAGGCGAGATGTCGTGAGCTCGTGTACATATTATTATTATAGATTTGTAATAATTTCACTATGTACGAGTGTGAATTTTTTGAACGATCGTTAGAAACAGCATGGAAAAATCAAAATGTTTCATTACATCGTTAAGCTAGCCTCGATATGACAAGTTATATTTCATAATAAATAAAGCATCTAACATCATTATAAACTTTTTCCACGTGAATTATTCTAAGGATTGATTCATTACATATCGTTAAATTGTTTCATAGAATCGAGCATATTCGTGTGAATATCAAACACGATTGCTATGGCTCACTCTTAAAGACGACAGGAAAGTAAAAATGTGACTCTATATGTCCCACGAGCTACTTCTGACTCACCTCGGCTCGAATGTGTCATCGTCGCAAGTGCTCGCAAAGCACAGAAGCAGCAGGAAGAATTCAATGGCCACATCTCATTAATTCTCATTGTTCCAAGTACAATTTTTCATAATCATACAAACTCCCCGGCGCTTCTAAGTCTTTCATCAATTTAGTTTCTTTCAAGTTACATTACACTTATCATATTTAAAAAATCTTATTTATTTTAATGAACAACTTAATTTTTCAAAGAGAGTCATCTGCTTCATATGGGCAATTAACAAATAATACCTATCCAAGATCTTTCTAAACACGATTCAAGTACAGGGTGTAATGATATGATTGATGAAGGAATCGACGAGCAAGTGCACTACTGAGTAATTAAAGGACCGGTACTCGGAAGAGTATGGCGGAAAGGAGATCGAGGACAGACTGATTTGATTCTTGGGACACCGCGAATCGTTGACTGCACCGTTCTCTCGATAGCCATCATTTTTTGCTTGGAGTGAGCATCAATCGATTAAAAAAAAGTAATCTCTCTCTCTCTCTCTCTCTCTCTCTCTCTCTCTCTCTCTCTCGGCGGCATTATTCTTGCAGAAGAATTAAAGCGACGAGGTGCAACAACGGGAAGAAGATCACCGAACACTGAGCACCGTATGAGTGATGCGTTTGGCTGTGCGTGTGTGTGTGTGTGTGTGGAATGAACGCGCAACTTTAGGATAGTCATATTTCGCATATATGTGACTTTAATAATAATTACTTTTCCTCTTTTCCGTTCAGTGCGCGTTTCTTTTTATCTCCAACCCTTCATTTCATATTATATAAAGAATACCATTATAAGGATTTGGATGTAGCAAATAATGATACTGTATAAACTCCGTCAATTTCCATTGCAACCCTCGTCCATGAAAAAAGCTGCGGAATCGCAGCAGCAGCGACGTGCGCAGTAGCAGCAGCAGCGACGTGCGGAGGTGGAGAGCGAGAGACAGAGAGAGAGAGAGAGAGAGAGAGAGAGACCATGAATCATCCGACGCGGAATCAATACGAAACCTGTACAACCCTCCTGGCGATGGTGGCGGCGCTCTCTCTCTCTCTCTCTCTCTCTCTCTCTGGCGAGTACCCAGTTCTAACGTACCTTTGGTCGCTCCGTGTTTCGCACACGATATTCATTTATTTTTTACTCCGGGGCGAGTGCAAGTTTTTTTTCAGACGTATCGACCTCTTGCTGGATCTTGCTTTTTGGGTATAAACAGCTCTGATCGCTGATATAGAGCCAGAGAGATCGATTTCTGTCTGGGTATACCCAATTGAATTTTGTCTCACACCGTTGCTGCCATCCAAATCACGACCTCAACGGCAATACACCTGCTGACCGTCACACACGTTAAGTCACCTTCGGTTTTACTCACTCAGCTGTCTGCGTATCGCGCCTTCCATCATATAATCCACTGTCGTCTAATGGATCATGACAGCTTGAGGAACTTGACGGTCACGTCACGAAAAGGAGAGAAAAAGAGTTTTTACCACTCCGTATACGAAACGCGACTTTTCATGCTTGTGTTCCATGCGCGAAACATGCAATTATCGCACACGCTCTGAAAAAAATGCGATAATTGCATGTTTCGCGCACGGAGGACAAACATGAAAAGTCGTGTTTCGCATACGGAGTGGTAAAAAATATACTTCTATACACGTGCGCGAAGCAGATGAGTCTCGCACGGGTGCAGTTTGTCGCCCGAGCGAACCGAGTCATACGAACGCGCGCGCGCGCGTGTGTATACACTCGATTCGACAACGACGAAAAGGAAAGGCGTGTGCACGCGTGGTTATAGATTCAACTTCGGAGACGCTCCTTTTTGCCCCCCTCTCTCTCTTTGGCTCTTTCCCGTCTTTCTTCGGTATACGTCGTTTTCTGTCCCTTCGGGGTGGGTTATATATACCTATGCGTATTTTGCAGGTTCGCGTACAGTGTGATACGAAGCCACTTGCTGCCCTCGGGCAATGCGGCGGGTTCTCGGTATATGTATACGTGTGCCTTTTTTTTGTCCTGACTTTTTATTGGATATTTGTATGGTGTAATTTTAGATTACTTTTGCGGATTTATTGATATAGTTGTTGTGTGATAAAGATTTATTGGTGGCTTATACATTTACCGATGTGATTGACGACTCCGCGTACGACTTTGCTTGATTCCCTTCAATGGAGATCGAATTTCTCTAAGCCAGATTAATCTTTTGATGTTTGTGACGACTGCGTAAAGTTGACGAATATCCTTATGAGTCACAAACGACGTTTTTTCAATGTCATTCAATGTGTAGTTGAATAATAGTTTAATATTTACAGCGTAATAGTTTCGCACTTTTAAGTAAATTTCATCGATAAGAATAAATTATTGAAATAATTCAGAATAAAATGTTTTATTACTTTTGTATTATAATTGCGATTCAAATATTGGCTTGCTACTTGTTTCTTTCAATTAATAGCGTAGGAAATCGAAACTCCCTCGAGGGCCATTTTTGAACTTGGTCGATAAACATATTGGGAGAAAAACTGAGCGAATTAAAACTACATAAAAGGCAATCCCAATCATGCAAGTCATTACTAAAGCTAACATCTCTATGTATCAGTAATTTTTCTTATTTTCCTAGTTACACAATAATCGGACATTGAATATATTATTAAATGTAAATATTTCCAAAATTTATAGAAATAACTTTTTCCTTCTAAACTTTAGCCGAAAATTATAAAAAATCTGCCACAATCAAATTATCGGATGCTTCGAAAAATATCATTAATCGATATTACTGTAAGGATTGAACTAGATGTACTCCCCAGTAATTAAACATTACGTAGGTAAATACTGAAATCGATCGATTTGGCAATGACAAAACAACAGGCACGCACACAAATGCCAGTCCGCTTTTAATTTTACTCAAATCCCATAACTTTATACCATTCAGTCGCGTCTCGAGCATCGCGTTTCCCAACTCTCTTGCTGCACACTCGAACATTCCCCCTATCCATCCTCTTCGTGATTTCCCAGCCGAGTAGTCCCGTTGACAGTTGCAAGAGGAAGCGAGAGAGAGAGAGAGAGAGAGAGAGAGAGTGAGTGAGTGAGTGAGTTCGAGGAAAATTCCAAAACTTCCGAGCCTCGGATAGTCTGGTGTCAATCCAGGCCCCGAAGCCAACCGCCTATACACACCACCGCCGCACGACGGACTCTATACACCAGCGTTTCGCCTCTTTACACGTGTGCATAGGACACGTAATAGTGCGCCCTGGTGTGGATTCTGTACACCACAAGCAGCTTAGCTCCCCGGAAGCGATTTACCTTTGGCTCGACATGCTTATATATACGTGCTGTGTAGCTGCTGCACATTTGCATGGAGGCAGGAAAAATATATGCGAGCTTTTTCTCCTGTCTGCGCGAACGTATATGTATAGAAGACGCGCTTTCTATAGGCGAGATACGTGGGTAGAGGGTAATACCTTATATAGACGAGTTACGTAGCGACTCCTGGTGTACCAGTGCACCATTTGCATCTCTCTACGCCGCTTCCCTGTGCGAGGGTGGATGCTTGCGATACTCTGTTCTACTCGTCTTGGAATCTCATATATATATATAACCTTGTATACTCGTGTACACTTGTGGAATTATCGAGCTTTTACGCACTGTAAAGAAATGAAGCGGCTTTTTAGATAAATATTTTACTCGCAGTTTTTAAGGCGATTGTTTCATTTATTTTAGGGAATTAATTTTTAATCTAA
Source organism: Megastigmus dorsalis (assembly GCA_900490025.1). Lineage (NCBI taxonomy): Eukaryota > Metazoa > Arthropoda > Insecta > Hymenoptera > Megastigmidae > Megastigmus > Megastigmus dorsalis. The sequence goes on from UELU01147291.1 coordinate 50,638, forward strand.
TCTGCATACTCTTCTGGTCCTTGAGGACTTTTTTTACTAGCTGATTTGCAAATTCTAGTTATAATACTAAAAAGTTTCTAGTAATAATAATTTCTAGTAATAATACAAAAAAGTTTCTATCATTCATGCTTATTACAAGTTATAATAAAGCGTTGAACTTAACAAAATAATCCACATCCAATTCATTAGGTAACAAATCGTCTATAGCGCGATAACATTTTTACTACTCCCAGCAATGTCTCGTACCTCGATAGTCCCACATCTCTCGTACGTATGTATAATAAAGCCTCCCATCTGACTTGTAAATCAGTACCCATAAATATAAAATCTCTGCGCTAGGTCCAGATCTCTCGTACCGAAAATTCGTATACGTCGAAAGCTTTTTTTCATCTGTCCCGAGTTGCCGAAATAGCGCTGAAAACCTCAGACACACTAAATACTCGTCCATACCCCTATAGAGCGTGCTTATATTAGGTTTAGCCAAGGGCCAAAATCTCCTTTATCTCCTGTGCACTCGGTGGGGGAGCCGCCCGATGAATAAAAGGGAAAATCCAATAGAGGGAGGATTTCTGTCCGTGTGTATGTGTGTGTGCGCGTGTGTAGATGTATAGGGTCCGATCGAAGCTCGACATTTCAAGGACGACAGAGCCGAAGCACCGAGCATACTACAGTCGATCCAAGCGATTCTTTCGACTCGCGCGGGATGTGCGCACGGTGAGTCAGCTGCGTCGTGTGTGTTTTCACGCGGATGTGTATAATAGTGGTGGTGTCGCTTTTCACGCGAGGAGAGAGGCCAGGAATGTTGCACTCGCGTAACGAGCTGTCGGCTATATAAGTTATAATGTTCGTATATATGTATATACATGCTATCATCTCGGCTTACCGTGTCAGCGCAGTCCCAGTTTTTTGTTTACCTTCAGGCCTCTGAAATCTCGGATTCTTCGGATGCCTCCGCGATGGCCTTTCCTCTACTCAACCGCTTTTTGCATTTTCTCTTTGGGAGGGACATCGTGGTTTACGATGTGAATTTTCGTGCTTGGCACTGGCTGCTGAAATTCGTTTGTGCACGTTTGTAATTCACCTTTAACCGATGTATATAAATAATGTGTACATATGCCAAATAGATGAGAGAAGAGAACGAAAGGTCTGGTAATAAAGTAGCGTATTAATGTATCCCTATGCCGAAGAAATGTTTTTTCTCACTTATTTCATTTTAATTGTGATAAAATAGGATATTTAATTAAAAGATCGATTATTATCATCGATATTAAATCGATATATCTTTTAAAGGAATTATGACGCATAAAGAAGGCCTAATCAAAATACTTAACTGCAATAAGAAGCAGCAAAATGGAAGCCCCTAAAGACACTGGGTCCGAGCTCTTGACTTTGTGCGTGCGTATCGCCGTTCGTTTGTAAACGTCGCTCTCTTCTGGTTTATTGCACTCGACTCCCCCTCTCTCTCTCTCTCTCTCCCTCTCTCTCTCTATATATATATATATATTCGCGTCCTTCCTAAGCCAGCGGCGTTTATTGCTTCTGGAACTCCCTGAAGTGCACTTGATAATTCGATAAATGTCTCGTGGGAGATGATAGAAAGTTTCGGGCGACCCTCAAATGTCGTAGTGCGCGAGAGCTTTTCAACTTTTCGAATTAACAAAACTACGGATTAATTGAATGAGATGGTCCACGAATTTTACTTTTTATATTCCATTCGGCAGTCTACGGTATTGATCTGAAATTCTGGAAATGACGAGTTGATGTGGAAATCGCAAAGAAAATGCGCTTCATTTATATTGAATACTATAATATCACGTGTATTATTAAAAATGTTTAACGAGTTGATCGCAATGTATATAAACTTCGTGTATATCGTCATAATTCATGTACAAACTTTATTGTCAATGCTATCAAATATATATTTAACATAATTTTTAATATATAATTATATAAATAGATAACAAAGATTGAAATAATTTATAATTATAATGTATACATACATTAATTATTATATTAGGTATAGCCAATTTAATGTACGCGCAACGCGGGGGCTTTTGTGCTTGCGGTTTCTTTGTTTATCGTCTCTCTACAATATTAGACGCGAAAATATAAACAATGTTAACTGTTCGGAACGATGTTCCGTTTTTTTTATCACCTTGTTTGTGAATTGAGATGTTTTATCCTTTTATATTATTATTATTATGCTCAGATCAGCGTGATAATTATGACATTTACTTATTTTTTAGCCCATTCTATTGTCCTTAAGGTATTTAGACTCATGCCTATTGAAGTTAAAGCGGATGAAGGGAGTTAAGATTGGAAAATACTCATGTTTTGACGTTGTAACAAAAAATTACAATCTTGTACCGTTACTACAAGCTGAGAGTACTATCGATACTTTGAAATCGATTATTCCAGTTTATGATTTTCAAATACACGGTACAATGCTGTATATCAGTTTTTATGAAAAATGTGGAAGATTGACGTTAATTAAGGATAGTACGTTGATACTAAAGGATGTGTTTC